>PKML01073651.1:263267-292089 GCA_002933935.1 Eutrema yunnanense
TTAGAAGTCTGAAATTTGAGTTTGTACGAATTAGACTTGAGAAGAAGTCTGAAATTAGACTTTTCCGAATTAGACTCTTTTAGAAGTCTGAATTTTGACTTGATTTTAAATTAGACTTTATTAGAAGTCTGGCTTTAGACTTGTTTTAATTTTTGCGAGTGTTTTCTGGTACACAGGATGGGGCGATTCAATCACCTTCCAACGTCGAGTAGTTCATGTTCAACAGGTCGACGTCGATCCGGATCATCCTACGGATTCCCCAAGAAATGCTTCTACGGTCTAGAGCCCGTCATGCGAACATCCACTACTGCGGATAATCCGAGAAGAAGATTCTTCGGATGTCGTAACTATGATGTAATGGCCTCTATATGTCATGTGGTTCGTTTATTTTTTTTCTGCTTATTATAATTTGGGATCTTAATATGATTGTATAAATGTGGCTGTGTAGGATGTTGGTTACCATATAATGAAGTGGTGGGATGAGGCTATGACTGAGGAGTTTAACGATGTAAAGATGTAAGTTGACCAACATGGTCAACTAATTGATGGCATGTTCGTTTCTAATGCTCAAAGCGAGAAGTATTTGTCCACGATGCTCGATGACGTCACGGTAACGAAGGCATATATAGCTCAATTGAAGGAGCGGTTGACGGAGAAGCCATGTGGCCAGATAATGCGTGGTGTCGAGTTGAAGAGTCTGACGTTCGTTGGTGCTATTATTATCGTCCTGATCATGTTTATCTGTTTTGGTTTCTTGTAATAAGTGACAATTTGTAACCAAAATTTGGATTTTTTCCATGGAACGAGATATTTGATTAAGAAGTCGGTTTAATTTATATGTGTCCTTCTTTACTATGCCAGACTGTTTATGAAGTCTGAATATATTAGACTTCTTTCGAAGTCTAAAAAACTTAAACTTTTGAAAACTTTCACAAGTCTGGTCCTGAAAATATCACCATTTCAGACTGCAAAACGAGTCTGGCAATAGAAGTATTTTTCAGAAGGACACAAACTTCAAATACTTCTAAGCGGCAATTAAAAATATTAGAAAAAATCGCAGAAAAAGGCGGGAATTTTGCCGCCCAAAATTGTCAGACTTCTCGCTCAATTATCTCATCACTATCAGACTGCTAAAAGAGTCTGATATCAGACTGCGTTAAGAAGTCTGACATCAGATTGCGAAAGCGGTATTTTTATGTGGTAAAACCGTTTTTTTTTAACCGCCGCTTAGGATACATATAAAAGGGTTTTTTTATCCCCTCATTTTTACAGTTACCGAAGAAAAAAAAAACACCGATTCTCTCACGGAGAAACTGAACAGACATCTTCGTTGTCGCTGCCCAAATTTGTCGCTTACATCGTCTCATGTGCCTTCGACGGTAAGATTATTCTACTCATCTCTTCGCCGCAAACCGTCACCTTCTCGATATAGATTTCTAGAACTCAGCGATGAACTCTTGTCTTTTTTGATTTCCAGATCTGCTTTCTCTCTCCTCGCCGTTGTCACCGCTCCTTCAAGTCTTCCATAGAGGGTAAAAGATTCAAATTGAGCAATAATGTTTAGATCTTTGGGTTTGAGTTGTATTGTGTTCTGTTGATTTTTGGGATTCGTCCGATTGCGTCATACAAATAGAGTCTGACTATATTTCGTCAGACTGCAAATAGAGTCTGAATTTGAGTAGTCAGACTGCATATGACGTCTGACTTTAAGTTTTCACAATGCTAATGGAGTCTGGTTGTGGTTGATGCAGGTTTTAGACATAATGGCAGAACGTGAATTCCCTCCAAGGATGTTCACAACCGGGTATGAGCCTCAACCAGACAAAAGCATACACTACTTCAGCGGTAAGAGAGATCTCATGGACGCTCTCCAAGAAGCGCCGTATGATGATGAGTGGGAAGAGCTTCGCAACTCAGCCTTTGCGGTTTTTGTGAAGTGGCATGAGCTGAACTTCATATGGTGTTCAAGGATGGTGCACTATGTGCTTACTATGCAACTAGAGGTAGATCAGAAGCATGAGCTTTGGTGTCTTCTTGGCCTTCAACCAGTGAGGTTTTCCGTCCATGAGTTTCAACAGATAACCAGACTCAATTGCGACTATGTTGAGAATCTGGAGTACCCGGAGGTTGAGTATACAGATGATATGAGAGCAATGTGGGAGCTTTTTGGGCTGGATTTCGAGGTAGGGCCAAGTTATTTTCAGTTACTGGACGCTTGCAACAGATGTCGAGGCTGGGAACGGCAAGATAGGATTTGGTTGGGCTACCTAGCCATCTACACGAGCTTCATTGAGGCTCAACACTGGTCAATTTTTGCAAGGGCTGACATGACTAAGCTACTGCTGTCTCCAGGGGCGTTAGAAGCATACCCATGGGGAAGACTGGCCTTCAAAATCTTGTTAGACTCTGTCAAAACAGAGGCAAACAAAAAACTCCAAGATGACAAAAACTATCAGGTTGAGGGCTTCGCTGAGGTCTTGAACGTCTGGTTATATTGGGCCTGTCTCGGGATTGCTACGCTTTATGGAATGCACTTGCAAGATAACCCAGCCCCACCGCTCTTGGCTTACAAAGGATCAAGGAATCGGAAGAAAGTCGATTTAGAGTTGCGCAAGCAGGTATTTTACTGACCTTTTTTCCTTAAAATTTACCTTTGATTGCTCTATGTCAGATTGCAAATTCAGTCTGATAAGTTATCAGACTAATTTTGAAGTCTGAATTTTTCCCAGACTTAATTTGCAGTCTGAAAGTTGTTGCCAAACTGAATTTGCAGTCTGAAATATTGAAGTCAGACCTCTTTTGAAGTCTGAAATTTGTACCATACGGGATATGCAGTCTGGTAGATTTTATTTATTTTTTACATACTAATATACATTTTGCTCGTTGACTTGTACTTGCAGACCCGCGTCAACAACTTCGTCGTCAAGGAGTTTTAAGACATGTTCCCCCGGTGGGACGATGGTGAGGATGATGAGAAATTTGTGAACATTGTGAAAGCAATGTTTGGTGAGTTTGAGCGCCATTGGAGGTGGAGTTTTAAACACTGGAAGTCTGAAGGTGTGTTCGCCATTGTCAAGAAAGAGGTGCCCCTTATTAAGTCTGAGGGTGGTCTGAAGAAGGCCAAGGGAAAGGGTGTTAAGAGGAAGTTGTTGATGATGATGGTTAGGATGTTGATAATGATAAGAAGCGAGCAAAATCAGGCGGTGATGATGGTGGTGAGGTTGTTTACTTGATCAAGTCAGTGGGTGAGAAGATGAATAAACTTTTTAGTCTTGTTAAAGAAGGTTTTGAGCAGGTGAATGAGAAGATGATTGTACTTGAGAAGGAAGTTAGGTTGTTAAGGGGAGAAAAGAGGAGGAAATCTGGTGTTGATAAATCTGATGGTGGTGTTGAGAAGAAGTCTGATGGTGGTGTTGAGAAGAAGTCTGATGATGGTGGTGAGGCTGGGGCGGGGAAACGCAAAAAGGCTCCGCGGAAGAATATTACACCCAAAAAATTGTTGTGAAGCCTCCTAAGTTTGCCGCGGTTGTTGAAGCTGCAGACCAAAAAGGACCTGAAAAAGAAGCTTCAGCGGTAGAGGATGCAAAGGAAGCCCTGGCTGAAGACAACCCTGCCCAACCGTCTGAGGCCAAGTTCGGACTGTGGTGGATGTTGGGGTTAGTGTCCCAAACCCTCTACCAAAAAATGTTCAAGAAAGGAGAAGTAGTCGAAGACTTAAAGACAAAGTCGTTGCTTAATATGCAGTATAAGTGTGATAGTTGTTTGTAAAAACCTGAACCTATGTGCAACTAAAAACTAGTTATTTCACTTTGTTGTTATGTTTGATGTGAACATGGTTATCTGGTATTAGACTGAGATTTAGGTCTGATTTTGGTGTTATTTTAATATCTGTTAGACTTCTTTAGAAGTCTGATTGTGTTTTGGATTTATATTGCAGTCTGTAGGTAGTGTGGATAGTGTTAGATTATTTGTCTTAGACTTTTATTGCAGTCTGACGGAGGTGGTTTTTTTTATTTTGTAAATGTAGAGTAGTGTCGTGGGCAGCAAACATAGTGTTCTTATCGTCGATAAGGCGGCCACAGGCGTAAACTTTGATGCTGCATATATGTCGAAACAAGACACTAAGCATGCAGCTGCTGGAGCTTATGTAAAGGCGAAGGCTCAAGAACTCAAACTGAAAGAACATGATAAGAAGGAGAGAATGAGCTCAACCCAAGTTCAGATCACACCGACTTATGATCCTTGTGCTCCGGCAACCAGGATGGAAGTGAAGACACTTAATGATCACGTCAAAAAGCTGCCGTATGTCGTCACATTTTACCTATATTCTAGAATAATTAGCTCGATGTCTAACACACGTAATATATTCTGTAGGGGTTATCCGAAGAGGGAGGCGAACACATCCCTATCTTGGTACTACGATCTGCGCAACCCTAGGAATGGCTGCATGACACAGTTAGTATATAATCAGGTCGAGTTTAATGATTTTCTATTCTCAGACTTGATTTGCAGTTTGACATTGTTGTTATCTCTATTAGACTTCCTTCAGACTTCTTTAGAGGTCTGGTGTCAGACTTCTTTTCAAGTCAGGAGAAAGAATTTCTTTTCTCAGACTTGTTTTGCAGTCTGACATTGGTGTTCTCTCTTTTAGAGTTTCTTTAGACTTCTATTTAAGTCTGACATTTTTTGCACAATGTTGACTGAATGCAGCAAATAGATGCTGGGATTGATCTGATGAGGCTTCGACAACACGAACACCCGGAATGGTTCTGGTCCGAGAGGCTGACCTTCATTGACACACTGCTGGGTAATTTGTGGAAGAAAAATTATGATGATTTTGTGAAGAGCAGCGAAGGAGAAAATGTGATGCCCACGACAAGGAGGCTGCCACCTGGTGTATGGGATTACCATACTGGTGAACTACCCTTATTCCTGAAATCAAACAAGACTTGGGGGCTGGAAATTGATTACATCTACACTGCCTTGCACGTTGGGGGAAATCATTGGATAGCTATTATGATTTCTATCCCGGATAGGCACGTAACCATATGGGACAGCATCATTGGACGGAAAACCGATGAGGTGGTAGGAGCGGCAGTGGCACCTATATGTGAGATCTTTCCCTTCGTGATGCATTGTTTGGCCCCAGTAGATGATAGGTGGAATTATCCCTTTGAGCGATACACCTACACGATCGTAAGGAGCCCGGAACTTCCCCAAAACATCCAGACAGGTGATTGTGGGGTGTTTTGTTTGAAATTCATTGAGTTCAATTCTCTTGGGATGCCGTTTCCGAAGTGGATGTGTGATAAGAACATGAAGACTTGCAGAGAGAAGCTTGCGTATGAGATATTAACTAAGCTCTGCCGAACAGGTGAAGAGGCTCATACCGACACCGAGAATGAATTGATAGACGTCTACGAATAAGTAAAGTAGAGTTCCTCTTTAACTTTTGGATTCCCGAGAACAATGGATTCTTGCATATATTTGTCTTTTGTAGATGTAAAAAAAACTCATCCATCTTTTGGCTTACTTTCTGCTGGAATTTTTTGTGCCATGGCAATTGTGATGTCAAAAGCGTGTTGGGCATAAGTGGGGTATTTCTAGGGTAATTGGTTTAAGACTTCTATAGAAGTCTGGTGTCAGACTTCTATTTCTATCTTTTGTAATGAATTTCTATTATTAGACTTATATTTCAGTTTGGAAAGGGTGTGATTTTCTTAAGACTTATTTAGACTTGACGAGATGAAGCAAACACATAAGTACTACAAATTAAGTTTAAGCCAACAACAACAACCAACGATTAACACAGCAAGTTCTTAGACTTAGCCAACTTAAAAATCGACTTGGAAATGAAATATTGTACTGGAAAGACACCAACAGACTCCTCTCAGACTTTCTTCAGACTTCTCTATCAGACTTCTAAATTGCATTCGTCAGTACATCAGACTTCTACCAGATCTAATCCTTCTCAGGTTTGGTTACATGTCTCCACCGAAAAAGACAGCAGCTTCTCATATACAGTAGATAGATGAAAACAACTATAAACCAGGTGAGTGTAAGGTGATTTAGCTTACACAATTTGGTTTTTTGTGGCCTGGTTGTCTGCAATTAGAACAAGTATATTGCTTGGGAAGCTTCCGTGGTTTAAGTCCCTTTGTCTTGGAAATTTCTAGCCAAGTTTGCCACCTCGACTTCTGAGGTCTTCTAGGAGGATGAGGATTATGCCGGGGAAGGACACGTATGGTTTCAGGAGCTTTCATAGTACAGTTCATCGGAAGGATGTTCATTGCGTATGCGTGAAACAGATAGTCCCTACCGTATGATGGGCATGGCAGCGTATATGGGTGTAGCTCAAGTTCTGGTGCAGCGCAGATTGCATGTGAGCAAGGTATCTTTTCGTAATCCCACACGCCACATTCACACGTTCGGTTGTGTAAGTCGACCACACAATCCCTATCTCCTCCCTTAACAACGAATCAATACCCATCAACGCGTTCCGCCGTCATGAAGTCCGCATAATATTCACGAATAGCCATCAAATATTCAACTCCTCCGCTAAATTTTGTTGTGAGACTCAATGCATCTAGCCGCCATTTACAAAACCACGTCCCTAGCTTATCTTGTATGAACTCCAAAAGGAAAGAGATAGGATATCCTTTTGCCTTCTTGACTACGAAGTTTATAGTTTCGGCAATGTTACTCCTCTTTATGTTGTACCTTTCTCCAACAAAGTGAAAACGGTTAACGCAAGTGAAAACAAGACTGCAATAGAAGTCTGATAAAAATCAGACTGCAATAGAAGTCTGATAAAAATCAGACTGCAATAGAAGTCTGATAAAAATTAGACTGCAATGAAGTCTGATAAAGACGAATGAGACTGCACAAGAAGTCTAATAAGAAAAATGCATTTTTATATTATACCTGTCTCCATTGAAATGAACGGGTGACCATAGACTCGGATCCGCCTCCTCCAAGTATCTAGCAAGGTCAGGATTTACCGCTCGTAAGGAGGCCATGTATCGGTTAAAATTGTACATCGTATATCCGTACGCCGCGTTTTTCACCAAGTACAAAAGATGTTTTCCCCTAAACTTTGTGACTACGTTATTTTGTAGATGGTAATAACAAATCCCTCGCTTTGCCTAAGGAAGAACCTTTTCAATAGCATTCTTGATGGATGTGTGCTGATATATCATGGTTTTTACCCTATTTAAGCCATGATATAAGTCTTTTTTATAGAGTCTTTATAGTATTTTGGAGTCTTTTAGAGTCTTTTACAGGTCTTAGCACGTTTGGAGCATTATTGGAATTATTGGAGCTTTCTAGAGCAGTTTGGAGCAGAAGCTGAAGTCGTGTTGCTGAGTAGCTGATTTCACGACAAGCATCGATCGATACCCCCTGGTATCGATCGATACTCATCGCAGCAAGACACGACCCGCGAGTTTTCCAAGACTTGAAGAATTGCAAAAGTGCCCAGAAGTCTTTAATAATTACAAGAAGACCCCAAGTCGTGTTTTAGGTTATAAATAGGAGTTTTACAGCCATTGTTTAGGCTATGCTTTATTTTGCTTTAGTTTAAGAGATATTTTGGTGAGAGACAAGTCTGATTTCCCTTCGTCCGAGATCAGATCTCAAAACCTTTGTTTCTCTTTCTGATTTTATATAGAGTATTTATTCAAACATGTCTATTGATTTAATCTTCATGTCTGAGTAGATCTCTCGTTAGGTTTGGGGATTCTCATAAGGGATTTTTTTGAATGCTAGGTTGATTAGTTATTTAGGGGTTCATAATCTGAATTAGTTCTTCACCTTAGGCTGTTCTCAAAGCTAATTCTAGATTGATCACCTGGAACTTAGACCTTAGGATAATTGATTAGGCACGACAGTGCGATTAATTACCTGATAGAACTTAGGGTGAGCAAATTGATTATTCGCAAAGAGATTTGGTTTAATTAATTTGTGAACATATCAAACTTGAAATTAAGGCTGATTTATTCTTTGGGATTTGCAAAGAAATTTGGGATTCTGAAGTTTAGATTTAGATAGTTTTCGCAACGACAGTTGGTTAACTATACTCTGGTGATTTGAGTTCTAGAACCGTGCGTAACATGAACCCTGATTAGTTAGTTTATTATGCATTCATTGATTTCCTGAGAAATATCTCTGAACCTATCTTTTTCCCATTGAATACAACTCGTTTACTACTTTCTGTTTTCTGTTTAAACTGAATTGCTTAGCTTAGCTCGATTCTATATAATTTATTGTGTGATTTCTGTGAGTCGTTGTGTTCGACCCCTAGCTAGACTACGACTACTGCTTTAGTACTGTTAGGGTATTAAATTGAGCATATCAATTTTGGCGCTGTTGCCGGGGATTCAATTTCACCATTAGATTTTAGATGTCGAGTTTCGACTAAGTCCGTCAGTATCGATCGATACTCACTAGTATCGGTCGATACTCCGGCGACTTCTTTTGTTGGTATCGATCGACACCACTTGGTATCGATCGATACTCAACGTATTTTTTTTTGGTTACTTACGTGCTTTGCCTAGTGTTTTGTTTGTAGGTGTATGCCTATTCGTGAAACAAGAAGCAACAAGAGCACTCAGCTAGTTGAACTGTCACTGGAATAGCTAGCACTTGTGGAACGCACAAACAGAAAGACCAAGAAAACATCAGGGATGAACAACCCAGTGGTTTTAAGAGCTGATGAAGCTGGAATTCTGAGAGACCAAGAGGGTCATGTGTGTAATGATAGAGGGCAGCGACCTGATGAAGCTGGGAACGTCGTTGTCCCTGCTGCTGTTATGGAGATTGTCGCGCCAGCTGGGCGCGCCAACGTTGGGAATGCTGCAGGTGATCGAGGCAGGACACTTGCCGAGCACAACATACCTGATCAGTTCTATGCCAATCGATCTGCGATTCGCATCCCAACTTTTCAGAGGAACGACTTCGAGCTGAAGCCTGCGTACTATGCTCTTGTAAGTCAGAGCCCATTCCATGGTTTACCTCATGAGCATCCCATGGATCATATCGAGAGGTTCGAGGACTTGGTCACTGGTATGAAGTACAATTGAGTACCCACGAGTTCTTGTTCTGCAAACTTTTCCCATACTCTCTTGGTGGGGATGCTGCTTATTGGCTGAAGCAGTTAGCTCCTGATTCTCTAACTACATGGGATGAGACGAAGAAAGCATTCTTGTGCAACTTCTACGATGATGCAAGGTCTGAAGAGCTCAGGAACAAGATTTCCCAGTTTTCTCAAGGTCCAACAGAGGGACTCAAGGCAGCTTGGATTCGTTTCAAGTCATATCAGAGGGATTGTCCGCACCATGGGTTCAATCAGGTTCAGCTGCTGGGCACATTCTACAGAGGGATCGATTGGAGGTACCAGATGGCCCTGGATACTGCGAGTAATGGGAACTTCAACACCATATATCCAGACGATGCAGTCGTGCTAATTGAGAACTTGGCGTCTAGTAATAGCACCAAGAATGCCGATTTCGAGAGGAAGAAGCAAGCTGGAGGAATTGATGCATCGCAGATTGCTGAAGTTCAAGCCAAGCTGGATTTCCTAATCGGGAAGAATCAGAAAGCGGTCCACTTTGCTGCTGAGAATGAAGTGGAGGATTGTAACTATGTTGGTGGTTCCGGATTTCAGGGTCAGCAATTTGGGTACAACAACAACAGGAACTTCAGCAACAACACTCGAAATTACGGGAACTCTTCGTACCAGCCCATATCTCCCAAGTCCACAGATAATAAAATGGAACTCATGATGGAACAGGTTCTTCAGGGACATCAGAAGTTGTAGGTGGATTTCAATGGGAAGTTTGACTCGCTGTACACTGACCTGAATGGAAAAATTGACCACCTGAATGGGAAGATTGAAGCTGTCAGTCTCTCCCACAGGAAGCTGGAAACTCAAGTTGCCCAAACCGCGTCAGCTGTGCAGAGGCAGGAAGGTTTTCTTCCAGGGAGAACTGAAAATCCGAGAGCACACGTCAATGCCATCTCCTCAAGTGCAGAAAATTTCGATGAGGATCCTGAAATCGCCAGGGCATCGATCGATACCCACAAGTGTCGATCGATGCCGGTTACAATTCTGAAATGGGATATTTCAAAAACCCGTGTATCGATCGATACCACTTTGGTATCGGTCGATACTGAGGCGATTTCTGGGGAGACAAGTGGGACTCCGACTGTGGCGCCTAAGGTAATTGCAGAACGAGTATATATACCCAGGATACCTTATCCTATACTTCCTAAGCTGACAAGGGAGGAATGGGAGGCTGCTAGATGCAAGCTTTGCTGGGTAAGCAGAACGCGGAGCTTCTTTCTGATAATGATGATGTATCTGCCAGGAACGATCCAAGAACACTAGTATCGATCGATACCCTACCTGGTATCGATCGATACCCCTCGCAGAACGAGCTAGAACTTGTGAAAACACCTGAAAGAGTTCGCAAACCCAAGAAGCAGAATCCTACTCCTAAGCACCTCTGAGATCCTATCACTCCAAAGCAGCTGCGTGGCTTTGAGAAGATGGTACGAAGGATCTCCCATGAATCATCTTTTGAAGAAGCGCTAGAGGGCTGGCCTCTGCCGAGTCACTTCAAAGACTGCAGAGAAACTGAGGAAGAAATTAAAGCACTCTTTATCGAGGCAAGACGCAAGTCACTACAGCCGCGGCGATTGAAACAGAGGGAAGATCCAGGGAAATTTGCGGTACCATGCTCTATCTCTGGAGTCGAATTCAAAGAGTCTCTCGTTGACTCAGGGTCCAGCGTCAATGTGATATCAAGGGGAATTGCCGAACAGTTGAAGGCTGATATAAGACCCCCTACTTTGCTTCTCACGTTTGCAAATTCTTCCACCTCACCTCCATACGGTACTATCCATGCTTTGCCTGTTAAAGTAGGAGATTGTCTGGTGCCCACTGATTTTCAGGTTGTGGAGATGAGCGAAGGATCTGAGGTTTCTTTACTCCTGGGAAGACCGTTTATGGCTACTGCTGGCGCGATCATAGACACACCTAATAAGAGACTCTCTTTCTCTTACATTGACGGAGATGTCTACTATAAAGCCATTCCCCCTAGAGGTGCTCTTACACGTGCATCTAGCATCAAGGTTGTCACAGGAGAGTCGCTAGCAATTGATATTTTGGAAGAGCCTCCTGATAAGCCTAATGTCGCAGACATTTCAGCTGAACAGCCCAGCATCCCCAAGGAAGTTGTTAAGAAGGCTAAGGCAACAAAGAAGAAGGCCAAGAGCAAAAAGGTCAAGAATCCCCATGTCACTTTGATACCTCAGAATTGCAATGGAGATTCGATTGAATATAAGGTCAAGTGCAAAGGAGCCTTGAAGCCATTCTCTAAGGCTAGAGTACTTCTTACTTCTGAGCTGAAAGAGAAAGAACAGGAGTTTGTGGACAACATGATGAGCAAAACTCTGAAGATAGCAATGTCAAGTTGTGGAGCCTGTTTTGGTGCAAGCTCTCACTCTTATCCAGCCTGAAGGGCGTTACAGTCAAGCTATTGACGTTAAACGAACGCTTGGTGGGAGGCAACCCACTGGTGAGTCTTTTATTTCTTTTATTTTTCGTTTTTGTGTCTTGAGTGAATCAGATTGGAGCAAACGAGGAGAAGCTGAACTGGCCTTGACGAAATCGCCAGGGTATCGATCGATACCGTCTTGGTATCGGTCCATACCCTGCGGGCAATGATGAAATTCTGTGTCGACTTAAGCCGGTATCGATCGATACAGGTTGTGTGTCGGTCGATACTCAATGTTCCAGCAAGGTAACTTCTTGTTTTTCCCAATTTTATTATGTTCTTTTGTTTTATTTCACTGACTCTAGGCTAGATAACACTGGGGACAGTGTTGTTCAAGTCTGGGGGAGGTGTCTGCTGACATTGTGTTTGTTTTTCTTAGAGTCAGTTGTTTTATCGAGTCAAAACTGTTTTATTGAGTCAAAATTTGTTGGAGATTATGATCCTGTGCTTGAACCTATTGATTTGATTTTGTTTTTGAGTGCACAGTGTTACAGGACCAGTTCTAGATCGACTAATGAAAAATCCAAGGACTGACCAGTCGACTAGAAAACATCCATGTCTCCAGCAGAGTTCTTCTGAAACCCTGAGCCAAACTTTTGCACTTCATCAATGTGGTTAGTGTTTTTAGAGCTTGATTCATCATTCATATCTGATAAAGGAACCCATACGTTTAGTGTTATGGTATCTCTCTCCCCTGTTATAAGTTGATAAATAAGAGCATAAAAGATTGAAATGATTTTCTTCTGAGTAGAGGGTTAGGAAAATTTCCAGCGATCCCATTATTCTACTTAAGAGGGAATGATCACACAAAGGATTGGAAGCGAGGCTAGGATTTTCCTATGATGCCATTATTCGCCTACATCCTTTGATACATAGAGAGGGAAGAACCGGGGATTTGGTGGCAAACACCATCAATACTCGCGTCTCATACCTTGATGTGTATATGCTAAGCTAAAAAAAAAAAAAATAGAACATAATAAGAAATAAGTCTGGGGGAGAGAAATTGATACAAAAAGTGTGAAAAAGGGTGGTTCCTTGTCATGATATTGTCTGGTAAAGAATCTAGAAGGTTCTTGAACATTAACTGCAGCGATGAAACTGGCGATGAAGGTTTTACTTGAACAAAGTTGTGGGACAATGTATGGAGTCTGGAAAAGCTGCGAATGTCTACGGAGAAGTACATGGTGGTTAGATCGAAAGCTGGTTAGGTGACATTTGGGTACTTCGAAAGAAGGTCATTGCGATGGTTCATGAACAGGTGAATCTCCGCGTTTTCAAACATCTTTCTCTGGTTTAGTCTTCTATTTGCTTGAGGGCAAGCAAAGGCTAAGTCTGGGGGAGTTGATATATCATGGTTTTTACCCTATTTAAGCCATGATATAAGTCCTTTTTATAGAGTCTTTATAGTATTTTGGAGTCTTTTAGAGTCTTTTACAGGTCTTAGCACGTTTGGAGCATTATTGGAATTATTGGAGCTTTATGAAGCAGTTTGGAGCAGAAGCTGAAGTCGTGTTGCTGAGTAGCTGATTTCACGACAAGCATCGATCGATACTCCCTGGTATCGATCGATACTCATCGCAGCAAGACACGACCCGCGAGTTTTCTAAGACTTGAAGAATTGCAAAAGTGCCCAGAAGTCTTTAATAATTACAAGAAGACCCCAAGTCGTGTTTTAGGTTATAAATAGGAGTTTTACAGCCATTGTTTAGGCTATGCTTTATTTTGCTTTAGTTTAAGAGAGATTTTGGTGAGAGACAAGTCTGATTTCCCTTCGTCCGAGATCAGATCTCAAAACCTTTGTTTCTCTTTCTGATTTTATATAGAGTATTTATTCAAACATGTCTATTGATTTAATCTTCATGTCTAAGTAGATCTCTCGTTAGGTTTGGGGATTCTCATAAGGGATTTCTTTGAATACTAGGTTGATTAGTTATTTAGGGGTTCATAATCTGAATTAGTTTTTCACCTTAGGTTGTTCTCAAAGCTAATTCTAGATTGATCACCTGGAACTTAGCCCTTAGGATAATTGATTAGGCACGACAGTGCGATTAATTAGCTGATAGAACTTAGGGTGAGCAAATTGATTATTCGCAAAGAGATTTGGTTTAATTAATTTGTGAACATATCAAATTTGAAATTAACGCTGATTTATTCTTATGGATTTGCAAAGAAATTTGGGATTCTGAAGTTTAGATTTAGATAGTTTTCGCAACGACAGTTGGTTAACTATACTCTGGTGATTTGAGTTCTAGAACCGTGCGTAACATGAACCCTGATTAGTTAGTTTATTATGCATTCATTGATTTCCTGAGAAATATCCATGAACCTATCTTTTTCCCATTGAATACAACTCGTTTACTACTTTCTGTTTTCTGTTTAAACTGAATTGCTTAGCTTAGCTCGATTCTATATAATTTATTGTGTGATTTCTGTGAGTCCTTGTGTTCGACCCCTAGCTAGACTACGACTACTGCTTTAGTACTGTTAGGGTATTAAATTGAGCATATCATGTGCCTATCTGAGACTATGACCAGAGGATATTGGTCCGAAATGCAGTCTCTAAGCTTTGTGAAAAACCACTCCCACGAGGCATCATTCTCAGAGTCTACAATGCCAAAAGCCAACGGAAATATTTTAAAATTGGCGTCTTGTGAGGCCGCCACTAGCATAACACCTCCATACGGCCCCGTATGCGTACCATCTACCACAATGACTCTTCTAAGATACTTAAATCCCTCTATGGAAGCTCCAAATGCTAGAAATATATATTTAAATCTATTCTCCTCATCTAGTTCTAGAACAATCTGCGTTCCCGGGTTGGTTTGCTCGATTCTGTGCAATAAAGCAGGCAGTCTCTCATAGCCATCTTCCGCTGATCCTCTCACCAACTTTTGAGCATGTAACAACGCTCTGTATGCGGTTGTGTAGCTCATCTTAATACCATACTGCTTGTTCATTGATACTAAGACATGCTTTGGTGTAATCTTCTCAATTATTCCAAAGCATTCTAGAAACAACCAACCAATATAACGCGGAGTATGACGTTTTTTCTTAGCCTCCCTGTCCAGCGTTGAACATGTGTGGGCTCTATTGTAGATCATCACCCAAAACTTGTTTGGTTCGTTCTTGACAGCCGCTCGAAGCTTCCAGTTGCATCCTTCCACAAGACATTTAGCGACAAACAGGCTCTTGTCAGATTTATCTACTGTAAATGCGTATCTCCTCATTATCGCCGTCAAACGCAGCTCTGATATAAGATCTTGCTTGCTATCAAAACACTTTCCGAGAAAGATGTCGTCGGACCAATTTCTTCCTCGACCAGCAAATCGTTCAGCCACACGCTGCAACTCGTAAGTCTTATTATCTTCATCTTCATCTCCCACTTTCCCATACATGCTATAATCTACACCATCATAGTAAGACTCAACTTGTTTCTTGAAAACTTGCTATGGCCCATCACCACCACCACCAACACCACCATCATCACCACCACCACAAATAGAATCATCTGATACTGAGCCCACATCTTCGTCTTCCCAGTCTTTGTCTTTGTCATCTTCATCTTCATCTTCATCTTCATCTTTTACATCGTGATTCTCCGCATGTTGATATGCCAAACCGGATCGGCTCGAGACACAAAGACTGATTAAATGTGCACTAGCTAACTCGACCATGCTCCTTACTTGCCTATCATTTGTGACATAAATAGGAGGGCTATCCGGACCGATCTGTTGCAAGAGTAGTTCCGGTAACGGACATGATAACTCCACCAACTCGGTTTTCTTGTCCAGCATATAATCATCTTTTACCATCTCGACAAGTTCACAATATGTAGAACGATCGCCTAAAGTGATAAACCGCCCTCCTTTGAGAGTATCCACCACAAAATGCCAAATATGGTCTCTCACAACCCATTATCTGTAAAAACAATCATGGAAAAACAACATTAGCGATCTTAATGGAAATATCAGACTTCTTCGCGAAGTCTGATTCTATTAGCTACAATGCCAGAATTATTAAAAAAAATATTTAAAAATAATTATCGAACATAAGCATGTAAAACTAACGTAGGAGGAACATATACAACTAACACACATATAAACGAAATTAAAATCAACGAAATTCATCACAAATATACAAAACAAAACGGTTTAAAAAAATTTGTCAATCCAGACTACCACAGAAGTCTGACAAACAGTACGTCAGACCTCTATGGCAGTTTGAAAAAGAGGGTATTTTTGCAATTAGAATGTTACAAAGCAGACTGCGGATGCCGTCTGACGAAAAGTTATCAAAGCAGACTTCTATCGCAGTCTGACAAAAATGGTATTTTTGCAATTGACCCAAACTTTGACTTTTTTGTCAGACTGCATTAGATGTCTGAGAAAAAGAAAATTGTATTTCTGCAATTGACCAAAAATTTGACTTTTTGTCAGACTTCTCATGCAGTCTAAAAAAAGTATGGGGTAGTTTTGCAATTGACTAAAGTTTGACTTTCGTTCCCAGACTTCCAGGGCAGTCTGAAGAAATCCTTCAGCCTGCGATAGAAGTCTGACAGAAATTGGTGTATTTTTTTGCGTTGATCAAAATCTTCGATATCAGACTTCTTTAGCAGTCTGAAAGATTTCATCATTTTCAGACTTCCATAGAAGTCTGAAAATATTTCCCTCGTATTCAGACTGTCGAAGAAGTCTGATACTTTTTCCCTCATTTAGGTCAACTTTTGAAAAATTTCGATCAATTACTACCAGTACCCTGTTTTTTTTCAGACTTCTAATTCCGTCTTAAAAAACAGTCAACTTCCGGTCAAAGTCGCTCATTTTTCCTTCATACTGGATATGAAGTCTGAATAAAAAGTCAAGTTTTCGGTCAATTGCAAAACTACCCTATGCCTCGATTAGAGGATTTTTCTTTATTTTTTTGTTTTCAAAGGAAATTACCAGACTTCAATTTTAATATGAGTATAATCAAAAGTCAATTGCAAAACTACCCTCTCGTTGACCATGTGGGTTTCATCAGAGTTCTAAAGCAGTCTGAGTATACATCTCAGATCTGAAAATCGACAAAATGCAAAAACTCGTATCTATATCCGTTTAGAGTTTGTTTTCACCCTCGTCGAGCGCCCAGAACGTCTAATATCACCGAAATCCCGCAAGCCCAGTCGTGTTTTACCGTTTTTATGCCATAAAAAATTGATTTCGGTAAGTTTGAATCAGAAAATCGAGGGGAAATGGGAGAAATCGGAGAGGAAAACTCGCGAAAAGGAAGTCCGAGCTCTATTCTTGGGCTTTAATGTCGAAAAAATGGGTTAGTTACTGCATTAACTCGTCGACGATGGTGGTTGTCGTGGAGGTTGAGAATTGATGGCAATGGCATTTCCGTAATTAAGTTAGATCTGAAATTTTTTTTTTGTCTTTTGAAAAAAACGTTAGACTCTAACAGCAGTCTGAGGAATGACATTTGCGTGAATACCCAGATTCTTAAAGGGTAATTCGTGGGATTCTAAAAAAGAGGAGAGGAAGGGGGCATTTTTAACTTTGACTTCAAATTGTAGGGTATTTTTGCAAAAATGCCTTAAAAGTACTTAAAAGTTGTTCTTTTGCGACTATATAGTATAAAGGTTCCAATTAGAAAACATATAGTATAAAAGAAGGAATTTGAGAAGAAAAGAGAAACGTGAACATCGATTAGTGCTTTCCTTTTTTTTTTTTTTTTTTCCCTTTCTCTCATCTTTAACACTTTCTTTAGCGTTTAATAAAGTACATGAATAATGTTACTTTAAATCAATCATAACGGTGTTTGGTCTGGTTCGTAAATCAGCAATAACGGTGTTTGGAATGCTTAATAAATCAGCAATAACGGTGTTTGCAATGCTTAATAAATCAGCCAAACCTCAAATCCGGCAGTTGTAAATCAGCCAAACCTCAAATCTGTGAATTTTCATTTTAAAAAATATATTTAATTTGATTGGTTCTATAAATATATTTATTTCAATGTTAAGTAATTTTATGTCTTACATCAAAACAATGAGTTATATTTGTAAGTTTTACACGTTTTGAATGTTTATTTTTATCATGTTCAATATACAATATATTCCTTACCATGTATTTATAAAAATTTCCATAAATAAGCTCATAATATCATTCTTTCCTTTAGATTACTAAGTTACAAACATGTCAATTCTATATTCCCCTAAACCCTAAATATAGTAACAACATAATATTTACCATGTCTTATCTATATGTCTAACTAGATTAGTTACATGTTTTGTAGTATCAATATTATCATAGATCACAAAAAATCATTGTACAGTCTTAATCCCCTAAATCCTACCTCTAAACCCCCCTAATCCCCTATATAAATATAAAAGTCTTAATCCCCTAAATTCAAAAATACTTGTGTGATAAGTCGGCCATATAGTTTACAATTCGGCCATGATAAAACAAGGATGCTTGTTCTTCCTCTAATGCTTTCTTAGTTCATTTTATTCCATTAAATGCAGGTCAAACAATATGCACACTGAAAACGTGTATGTACTCCGTAACACGCCCTAACCTGAGTAGATCTAGACTCAACACACTAAAAATAAGCAACTGAACATGAGGAAAGCCTAGATCTAATTCCCACCTTTGTTTTTCTGTAGATCTGACGAAAGAGAATGAATCTAGAAGACGGCGTGAAGGCGGTGGTGCTCGGCGGCTCCTCCTCGGCTCCGGCAAGACTAGCGGCGGCGCTGCGGTGGTCGACGGTGGGGGATCTAGATGGGCAGTGGCTCGCGGAACTAGGTTGGTCTCGGGCGGCGTATGGATCGGCTCTGATGCGGGCGGTGGCGACTCGGCGGCGAAGATCGGCAATGGCTTGGGGTCGATGGCCGACGGCGCCTCAATGGCGGCGACTCTCTCTCTCTCTCAGGCTGCTCTTGTTACTATGGAGACAAATGAGGCTCCTCTAACCCTTCTCCGTCTTTTAAATAGAGTGCAGGTAGGGTTTTCTGCAATTGGGCCTCTCCTTCCTGGGCCTGGAGCTGGGCCTCTGGGATGGGTATGTTACAATTCTCCCCCGGTTGAAAGGAATTCGTCCCCGAATTCTCCCTTTCGTCTTCGGTTTCCATCATGTCCTTAAACAGCTCGGGGTAATCCGTTCTCATCTGCTGTTCAGATTCCCACGTTTCCTCGCGCATTCCATTCCCTTCCCAATTGACTCTTACTGAACCTGTTCTCTTTCCGTTGACCTCTACTTCTTTAAACTCCAAGATCTCGGTTGGCTTACTCTGAACTGAGAAATTTCTGTCCAGGTTACTTGGCATCTGGGACAAAATGAGCTCGGGCTCTCTCACCACTTTCCTCAAAATCGATACGTGGAATACATCATGCCATTCTGACAATTCCTGAGGCAACTTAAGTCGATACGCCACTTCTCTGATTCTCTCGACTATGGGGTACGGTCCCATATATCTTGGCTTAAGCTTTTTCAGTTTCCAGTGCCTGTCATTCCCTCTGAACGTTCTCAACTTTAGGTACACTTCATCTCCAACCTCAAATGAAAGTTCTTTTCGACGCTTGTCTGCATAACTCTTCTGACGATCGTGAGCTTCTTTCAGCCTGATCTTTAGCATTTCCACTTGCTCTGCAGCTTCATTTACCATTTTTGGGTCCATATCCCTCATTTCACCTACCTCGGTCCAACAGAGGGGTGTACGACGCGGTCTCCCATACAATGCTTCGTACGGAGCAATCTTGATACTAGTGTGGTAGCTGTTGTTACGAAAATTCTGACTGCGGTAAATACTTTCCCCAATTTCCTTCCCAGTCTAAAACACAAGTTCTCAGCATATCCTCCAAAGTCCTAATCGTCTTTTCCGATTGTCCATCCGTTTGAGGATGATATGCTGTACTCAAATGAATTTTCGTTCCCAACGTTTTCTGAAACGCTTTCCAAAATGTTGCTGTAAACTTCGCATCTCTATCTGACACAATAATAACCGGAACTCCATGCAACCTTACAATTAGGTCCATATACTTATGCGCTAACTGTTTTGTTCCATCTGTCTTTTTAATTGGCACAAAATGGGCTGACTTAGTGAGGCGGTCCACGATTACCCAAATCGCATTTTTCTTATCCAACGTCATTGGCAAACCCGTTACAAAATCCATAGTTACCATGTCCCATTTCCATTCTGGTATTGGTAAACTTTGTAACAATCCGCTAGGTGCGATCTGTTCTGCTTTCACCTGGAGACACGTTTCATACTGCGATATCCCTTTAGTGATGTTGATATGCTCAAATTAATACCCTAACAGTACTAAAGCAGTAGTTGTAGTATAGCTAGGGATCGAATCCACAAAGACTCAAGGAAACACACAATAGATTCTAGATGATGAATTACGCTAAGTGATCAATGGTATTGAAAGCAATTACGTAAATTAAAAGTGTTGTAAATCAATGGAGAGAATATAGGCCCAGGGTATTTCTCAGGAAATCAATGAATGCAGCTAAATTAACTAACAGGATTCAGATTACGCACGGTTCTTGAACTCAAATCACTAAAATATAGCTAACCAACTCTCGTTGCGAAAACTATCTAAATCTAAATCCTAGGAATTCCAAATCTCTTTACGAATCCTAAGTCCAAATCAGCTTTAAATTTCAGGTTTGATATGTTCACATCAATTAAGCCAAATCTCTTTGCGAATAATCAATTTGCTCACCCTAAGTTCTGTCAGGTAATTAATCGCACTCTCGTGCCTAATCAATTATCATAAGATCTAAGTTCCAGATTCGTCAACCTAGAATTAGCTTTGAGAACAACCTATGGTGAAGAACTAATTCAGATGGAGAATCCTAATAAATTAATCAACCTAGCATTCAGAGAAAACCTTTATGAGAACCTTGAACCTAAAGTGGCTCTACTCAGACATGGAGAATGAAACAATCAACATAACTGAATAAATCATCAATAAAATAGAAAGAGTAACAAGAGGTTTTGAGATCGGATCTCGGACGAAGGGAGATTCAGACTTGTCTCTCTCAAACCAAAGTAAAATAAAGCATAGAATAAAAGCATAGCCACCAAAAGTGGCTGAAAAACCTAATTATATTGCTAAAATACGTTCTGGGCTTTCTGGTAAGTATTAAAGTCTTCTGGGCCAAGTTGCAGGGTCTTTAGGCTTCTAAAAAGTCGTGTTTCCTAATTTCCCGAGCAGTATCGATCGATACTAGGTAGTATCGGTCGATACTCATCCTATGCGTCGACTCTTCTGCTCGCCAGACTGGACTGTCTTCACGAAAACTGGGATAACGTTCGATCGCACCGTTGGAATGGCGTCAAACCACTTCCAAACGAAAGCTAATCCATTGATATGTCTTGTGTCCAAATTTGAGCTCAATCCGTCGGTGGGAAGTTCTTCAACGAATGCCAAACTTCTGACGTCTCTGCATGACTCTATATCTCAATATGCTCCAGAATGCTCCAAAATGCTCCAAACGTACCTAAACCTGTAAAAGACTCTAGAAGACTCTATAATAGAATAAATACTCTATAAAAAGGACTTATATCATGGTCTAAAAGGGGTAAAAACCATTATATATATCAACTCCCCCAGACTTAGCGTTTGCTTGCCCTCAAGCAAAACAGAAAACTAAACCAGAGAAAGAGGTTTGAAAACGCGGAGACTCACCTGTTCAGGAACCATTACAAAGATCCTTTTCCCAAGTACCCAAATGTTACCTAACCAGCTTTTGATCTAACCACCATGTACTTCTCCGTAGACATTCGCAGCTTTTCCAGACTCCACACATTATCTTGCAGCATTGTTCAAGTAAAGCCCTCATCGCCAGTTCCATCGTTGCAGCTAATGTTCAAGAACCTTCTAGATTCTTTACCATACGATATCATGACAACGAACAACCCTTTTTCACACTTTTTGTATCACTTTCTCTCCCCCAGACTTATTTCTTATTATGTTTTCTTCTCTTTTTTTAGATCTTGCATATACATATCAAGGTCTGAAACGCGAGTATTGATGGTGTTTGTCACCGAATCCGCGGTTCTTCCCTCTCAATGTATCAAAGGATGTAGGCGAATAATGGCATCATAGGAAAATCCTAGCCTCGCTTCCAATCATTTGTGTGATCATTCCCTCTCGAGTAGAATAATGAGATCGCTGAAAATTTTCCTAACCCTCTACTCAGAAGAAAATCATTTCATCTTTTATGCTCTTATTTATCAACTTATAACAGGGGAGAGAGATACCATAACTCTAAACACATGGGTTCCTTTATCAGATATGAATGATGAATCAAGCTCTTTAACCACTAACCACATTGATGAAGTGCAAAAATTTGGCTCAGGCTTCAGAAGAACTCTGCTGGAGACATGGATGTTTTCTAGTCAACTGGTCAGTCTTTGGATTTTTCATTAGTCGATCTAGAACTGATCCTGCAACACTGGTCACTCAAAAACAAAATCAAATCAATAGGTTCAAGCACATGATCATTATCTCCAACAAGTTTTGTCTCGATAAAAAAAACGAAAACAATGTCAGCAGACACCTCCCCCAGACTTGAACAACACTGTCCCCAGTGTTATTTAGCCTAGAGTCAGTGAAAGAAAACAAAAGAACAGAATA
The DNA here is from genome assembly GCA_002933935.1 of Eutrema yunnanense. Taxonomy (NCBI): domain Eukaryota; kingdom Viridiplantae; phylum Streptophyta; class Magnoliopsida; order Brassicales; family Brassicaceae; genus Eutrema; species Eutrema yunnanense. The sequence goes on from PKML01073651.1 coordinate 285,454, forward strand.
AAATTAGGAAAAACAAGAAGATACCTTTGCTGGAACATTGAGTATCGATCGACACACAGCCTGGTATCGATCGATACCAGACTTAAATCGACATGAACCTTTCTCAATCGCGCAGGGTATCGATCGATACTGAAGGGTATCGATCGACACTCAGGCGATTTCGAGTTTGCTCCTTGTTTATCCTGACACAAAACGAAAAATGAAAAGAAAAGACTTATATATATAGACTCACCAGTGGGTTGCCTCCCACCAAGCGCTTGTTTAACGTCATTAGCTTGACTGTACTGCCGCTCAGGCAGGATAAGAATGGGTGCTTGCACCAAAACAGGCTCCACAACTTGACATTGCTAGCTTCAGAGTTTTGCTCAACATGCCTTCCACTAACTCTTTCCCTTCTCTTTCAGCTCCGAAGTAAGAAGTATTCTAGCCTTAGAGAATGACTTCGAAGCTCCTTTGCACTTCACCTTGTACTCAATCGAATCTCCATCACAATTCTGAGGGATCAAAGTGACATGGGGATTCTCGACTCTTATGCGCTTGGCTTTCTTCTTTGTTGCCTTAGCCTTCCTGGCAACTTCCTTGGGGATGTTGGGCGGTTCAACTGAAACGTCTGTGACAGTAGGCTCATCAGGAGGCTCTTCCAAAATATCAATTTCTAGCAATTCTCCAGAGACAACCTCGATGCTAGAGACACGTGTGGGAGCACTCCTAGGGGGAATGACATCATAATAGACCCCTCCGTCAATGTAAGAGAAAGAGATTCTCTTATTAGGCATGTCTATGATTGCGCCAGCAGTAGCCGTAAATGGTCGTCCCAGGAGTATAGGCATACGAGACATCGCACTCATCTCCACAACCTGAAAATCAGTCGGCACCAGACAATCTCCTACTTTGACCAGCAAAGCAGAAATTGTACCATATGGAAGTGAGGTGGAGTCGTTCGCGAATGTGATAGATACCTTTGAAGATCGAATATCAGCGCCCAACTGTTCTGCAATTGCCCTTGAGATGACATTGACACTAGCCCCTGAGTCAACGAGAGACTCTTTGAAATTAACTCCAGAGATAGAGCATGGAACCACGAATTTCCCTGGATCTTCCCTTTGGGTCAACTGTCTCAGTGGAGGTGGTGCACCTCTACCCTTAATGAAGAGTGCCTTAATCTCTTCCTCAGTTTCTCTGCAATCTTTGAAGTGACTTAGCAGAGGACGGTGTTCTAGAGCTTCTTCAAAAGACGATTCAGGGGAATTTCTTCGTACCATCTTCTCAAAGCCACGCAGCTGCTTTGGAGATATGGGATCTCTGAGGTGTTTAGGAACAGGATTCAGCTTCTTGGGCTTGCGAACTCTTTCTTTGATCAACTCAGGTGTTTCCACAGTTTCTGGCTCGTTCTGCGAGGGGTATCGATCGACACCAGGTAGGGTATCGATCGATACTCTTGCTGTTGAATCATCCTTGACAGATATATCATCATCAAGAGGCTCCACACTCAGATTATCCATGGTTTTGCATCTTACGTCCTCTACCTCCTTCTTAGCCTTCCCAAGAGCTCTGGGATAAGGTATCCTCGGTATATAGACTCTCTCTGCAAGTACTTTAGGCACCACAGTCGAAATCTCATGTGTCTCCTCAGAAATCGCCTCAGTATCGACCGATACCAATGGGGTATCGATCGATACACGTGATTTTGGATCCATTCGAGCATGTGTCTGAGCTGGTATCAATCGATACAAGGGAGTATCGATCGATGCTTTGGCGATTTCTAAATCATCTTCGAAATTTTCTGCACTTGAGCTGATCGCATTGACGTGTGCTCTTGGATTTTCAGTTCTCCCTGGAAGAAAACCTTCTTGTCTTTTCGTACTGTCTGAAGTCTGAGCTACTTGAGTTTCCAACTGCATCTGATGAATACCAAGAGCATCGATCCTTCCACTCAGATCTTTGTACATGGCGTCCATCTTACCATTGAAGGTCACTGTGATCTGTTGCTATCCTTGAACGAGCGTTTCAAGCATAGTCTCGATCTTGCTCTCAGGAGCTTTGGGTGGTAGGGATTTTTACCCTCCTTGCTGAGCATTGTTGGTGAAGTTTCGATTGGCGTTGTATCCAAATCGCTGACCCTGAAAACCAGAACCACCAATGTAGTTAACATCTTCCACTTCATTCTCAGCAGCAAAGTGGACGGCCTTTGTTGTCTTTCCCAGCAGAAGACTGTGCATAGAATCCAGCTGAGCTTTAACTTCAGCGATCTACGACCCATCCATGTTACCAGCCAGCTTCTTGCGCTCGAAGTCTGCGCTCTTGGTGCTACTGCTAGATGCAAAGTTTTCAATCAACACATAAGCATCCTCAGGGTACCTGGTGTTGTAACTACCATTGCTCGAAGCGTCCAGAGCCATCTGATACGTCCAATCTATTCCTCTGAAAAAGATACCCAGCAGCTGCACATCAGAGTATCCGTGATGTGGACAATCTCTCTGATACGATCTGAATCTCGTCCAAGCAGCCTTGAACGCCTCAGTAGGTCCTTGAGAAAATTGGGAGATTTTATTCCTCAGATCCTCAGATCGTGCATCATCGTAGAAGTTGATCAGGAAGGCTCTCTTAGTGTCCTCCCAAGTAGTTAGCAAACCAGGAGGTAGCTGCCTCTGCCAGTAGGTCGCAACTCCACCTAGAGAGTAGGGGAAAAGTTTGTAGAAGAGATAGTCGTAGGACACTCCATTGCTCTTGATGCTAGTGACCAAGTCCTCGAACTTCTCCACATGGTCCATCGGATGTTCATGAGGAAGACCATGAAAGAGATGCTGTCCCACAAGAGCAAAGTAAGCAGGCTTCAGCTCAAAGTCATTCCTCTCAAACGCAAGAGGACGAATCGCTGACCGATTGGCGAAAAACTGGTCAGGCCTGTTGTACTCACCAATCGTCCTTCCACGATTAACCACATCATTCCTCGCGTTCCCAGCGACATTCGCAGCGACAACAGGAGCAGGTGGCATGACGATCCCTTCTCCATCCAGACGTTGTCCTTGCTCATTGCACAACCGACCCTCTTGGTCTCTGTAAGCACCAGCTGCATCACGAACAAACCCTACTTGAATGTTGTTCATCTTAGCTGATTTCTTTGCTTTTCTGTTTGTGCGTTCCAAAAGTGCTAGCTGTTCCAATGATAGATCAACTAGCGGGGCGTTCTTGTTGCTTCTGGTTTCAATATTAGGCATACACCTGAAAACAAAAACCAAGAACGTAAGTAACTGAAATATACGTCGGGTATCGACCGATACCAGCAGGCTATCGATCGATACTCGGGTGATTTAGACGAATTTCTTAGCTAAAATCTAATGGCGAATTGAGTCCCCGGCAACGGCGCCAAATTTGATATGCTCAAATTAATACCCTAACAGTACTAAAGCAGTAGTTGTAGTATAGCTAGGGATCGAATCCACAAAGACTCAAGGAAACACACAATAGATTCTAGATGATGAATTACGCTAAGTGATCAATGGTATTGAAAGCAATTACGTAAATTAAAAGTGTTGTAAATCAATGGAGAGAATATAGGCCCATGGTATTTCTCAGGAAATCAATGAATTCAGCTAAATTAACTAATAGGATTCAGATTACGCACGGTTCTTGAACTCAAATCACTAAAATATAGCTAACCAACTCTCGTTGCGAAAACTATCTAAATCTAAATCCTAGGAATTCCAAATCTCTTTACGAATCCTAAAGTCTAAATCAGTTTTAAATTTCAGGTTTGATATGTTCACAAATCAATTAAGCCAAATCTCTTTGCGAATAATCAATTTGCTCACCCTAAGTTCTGTCAGGTAATTAATCGCACTCTCGTGCCTAATCAATTATCCTAAGATCTAAGTTCCAGATTCGTCAACCTAGAATTAGCTTTGAGAACAACCTATGGTGGAGAACTAATTCAGATGGAGAATCCTAATAAATTAATCAACCTAGCATTCAGAGAAAACCTTTATGAGAACCCTGAACCTAAAGTGGATCTACTCAGACATGGAGAATGAAACAATCAACATAACTGAATAAATCATCAATAAAATAGAAAGAGTAACAAGAGGTTTTGAGATCTGATCTCGGACGAAGGGAGATTCAGACTTGTTTCTGTCAAACCAAAGTAAAATAAAGCATAGAATAAAAACATAGCCACCAAAAGTGGCTGAAAAACCTAATTATATAGCTAAAATACGTTATGGGCTTTCTAGTAAGTATTAAAGTCTTATGGGCCAAGTTGCAGGGTCTTTAGGCTTCTAAAAAGTCGTGTTTCCTATTTTCCCGAGCAGTATCGATCGATACTAGGTAGTATCGGTCGATACTAGGTAGTATCGGTCGATACTCATCCTATGCGTCGACTCTTCTGCTCGCCAGACTGAACTGTCTTCACGAAAACTGGGATAACGTTCGATCGCACCGTTGGAATGGCCTCAAACCACTTCCAAATGAAAGCTAATCGATTGATATGTCTTGTGTCAAAATTTGAGCTCAATCCGTCGGTGGAAAGTTCTTCAATGAATGCCAAACGTCTGACGTCTCTGCATAACTCTGCATCTCAATATGCTCCAGAATGCTCCAAAATGCTCCAAACGTACCTAAACCTGTAAAAGACTCTAAAAGACTCTATAATAGAATAAATACTCTATAAAACGGACTTATATCATGGTCTAAAAGGGGTAAAAACCATGATATATCAACTCCCCCAGACTTAGACTTTGCTTGCCCTCAAGCAAAACAGAAAACTAAACCAGAGAAAGAGGTTTGAAAACGCGGAGACTCACCTGTTCAGGAACCATTACAAAGATCCTTTTCCCAAGTACCCAAATGTTACCTAACCAGCTTTTGATCTAACCACCATGTACTTCTCCGTAGACATTCGCAGCTTTTCCAGACTCCACACATTATCTTGCAGCATTGTTCAAGTAAAGCCCTCATCGCCAGTTCCATCGTTGCAGCTAATGTTCAAGAACCTTCTAGATTCTTTACCATACAATATCATGACAAGGAACCACCCTTTTTCACACTTTTGTATCACTTTCTCTCCCCCAGACTTATTTCTTATTATGTTTTCTTCTCTTTTTTTAGATCTTGCATATACATACCAAGGTCTGAAACGCGAGTATTGATGGTGTTTGCCACCGAATCCCCGGTTCTTCCCTCTCAATGTATCAAATGATGTAGGCGAATAATGGCATCATAGGAAAATCCTAGCCTCGCTTCCAATCATTTGTGTGATCATTCCCTCTCGAGTAGAATAATGGGATCGCTGGAAATTTATCTAACCCTCTACTCAGAAGAAAATCATTTCATATTTTATGCTCTTATTTATCAACTTATAACAGGGGAGAGAGATACCATAACTCTAAACACATGGGTTCCTTTATCAGTTATGAATGATGAATCAAGCTCTTTAACCACTAACCACATTGATGAAGAGTAAAAATTTGGCTCAGGCTTCAGAAGAACTCTGCTGGAGACATGGATGTTTTCTAGTCAACTGGTCAGTCTTTGGATTTTTCATTAGTCGATCTAGAACTGATCCTGCAACACTGGTCACTCAAAAACAAAATCAAATCAATAGGTTCAAGCACATGATCATTATCTCCAACAAGTTTTGACTCAATAAAACGTTTTAACTCGATAAAAAAACGAAAACAATGTCAGCAGACACCTCCCCCAGACTTGAACAACACTGTCCCCAGTGTTATTTAGCCTAGAGTCAGTGAAAGAAAACAAAAGAACAGAATAAAATTAGGAAAAACAAGAAGTTACCTTTGCTGGAACATTGAGTATCGATCGACACAGAGCCTGGTATCGATCGATACCAGACTTAAATCGACATGAACCTTTCTCAATCGCGCAGGGTATCGATCGACACTCAGGCGATTTCGAGTTTGCTCCTTGTTTATCCAGACACAAAACGAAAAATGAAAAGAAAAGACTTATATATATAGACTCACCAGTGGGTTGCCTCCCACCAAGCGCTTGTTTAACGTCAGTAGCTTGACTGTACTGCCGCTCAGGCAGGATAAGAATGGGAGCTTGCACCAAAACAGGCTCCACAACTTGACATTGCTAGCTTCAGAGTTTTGCTCAACATGCCTTCCACAAACTCTTTTCCCTTCTCTTTCAGCTCCGAAGTAAGAAGAATTTAAGCCTTAGAGAATGAATTCGAAGCTCCTTTGCACTTCACCTTGTACTCAATCGAATCTCCATCACAATTCTAAGGGTTCAAAGTGACATGGGGATTCTCGACTCTTATGTGCTTGGCTTTCTTCTTTGTTGCCTTAGCCTTCCTGACAACTTCCTTGGGGATGCTGGGCGGTTCAACTGAAATGTCTGTGACAGTACGCTCATCAGGAGGCTCTTCCAAAATATCAATTGCTAGCGACTCTCCTGAGATAACCTCGATGCTAGAGACACGTGTGGGAGCACTCCTAGGGGGAATGACATCATAATAGACCCCTCCGTCAATGTAAGAGAAAGAGATTCTCTTATTAGGCATGTCTATGATTGCGCCAGCAGTAGCCATAAATGGTCGTCCCAGGAGTATAGGCATACGAGATATCGCACTCATCTCCACAACCTGAAAATCAGTCGGCACCAGACAATCTCCTA
>PKML01073651.1:294149-309932 GCA_002933935.1 Eutrema yunnanense
GTGTCGATCGATACCAATGGGGTATCGATCGATGCTTAGGCGATATCGAGTTGCTCCTTGTTCTTCCTGACACAAACTCAAAACAGACGAAAATTAAAAGGAAAAACGACATATATACGGACTCACCAGTGGGTTGCCTCCCACCAAGCGCTTGTTTTACGTCACGAGCTTGACTGTACGGGCGATTAGTCAGGAGAAAGGTGAGAACTTGCGTTGAAACAAGCGCCACAATTCGACATCGCCAACGTCAGGGTTCTGCTCAGCATGTGTTCCACGAACTCCGGTCCTTTTTCTTTCAGCTCTGAAGTGAGAAGAACTCTTGCTTTGGAGAATGGTTTTGAAGTCCCCGTACTTCTCACCTTATATTGGATCGAGTCACCATCGCATCTCTGAGGTTTTAAAATCACAGAAGGAGTACTCTTCACTTCCTCGCACCTTGCCTTTTCCTTTGTCTTAACCATTGCAGCATCTTTCTTGATGGGGATAGAAGGACCATCTAGAATATCTGTGACAGTTGGTGCGTCAGGAGGTTCTTCTAAGAGATCAATCATCAAAGTCTCTCCTGTGACAATGGTCGTGCAAGAGATGTGCGTAGGAGTTCTCCTAACGGGTATGGCATCGTAGTACACGTCCTTATCAATATATGAGAACGAGATCTTCTTGCTTGGCGTATCCATGATTGCCCCGACCGTGGCCATGAACGGTCTACCCAAGATCAACTGTGTAGTCGAATTTGCACTCATCTCAATGACTTGAAAATCAGTAGGGACCAGACAACTTCCTACTTTGACAAGCAAATCGGCGATTGCACCATATGGAGTAGAGGTAGACGAATTCGCGAATGTGATAGACATCTTAGGGGATCGAATATCAGCCCCTAATCGCTCTGCAATTGCCTTAGACATGACATTAACGCTAGCTCTTGAGTCAACGAGAGATTCTTCGAATTTAGCCCCAGAGATGGAGCATGGAACTGAGAAAATTCCTGGGTCTGCCTGTTTAGTCAGCTGCGTCAATGGAGGCGGTCGAAAGTACGGCAATCTAGAATTGTAGCTCCTCTGCTCAATCAAATCAGGTATCTTCATGCAATCTGGTGCAATCTGCGAGGGGTATCGATCGATACCAGGTGGGGTGTCGATCGATGCTCTGAGTTTTGACACGTCTCGAGAGAGAATCTTCATTGGTATCGATCGATGCTTGGTAGTGTCGGTCGATACCGTGATGATTTCGGGATCATCCTCACAGTCCTTGGTGAAATTGGCCAAAATCTTGGCAGTCTGGGCCGACTGTGTATCCGCAATCGTCTGACGAACGCTGAGAGCCTCTATTTTGCTATTCAGATCAGTGTACATGTCATCCAGCCGTCCGTTGAAGATTGACGTCATCTGCTGCTGTCCTTGAAGAATTCGTTCAAGCATGGATTCTATCCTGATTTCAGAAGATCTGTCCGGAGTGGATGTGTATCTATGCCTTTGATCTGGAGATCCATCTCTACCCACGTAGTTAACATGTTCCACTACATCCACTTCAGCAATCTGCACATTCTCCATGCTTTCAGCTTGCTTCTTTCGCTCAAGATCTGCATTCTTGGCGCTATGGCTAGATGCAAAGTTTTCGATCAGCTGGTAAGCATCGTCAGGATATCTGGTGAAGAAGTTTCCATTGCTAGCAGAGTCCAATGCCATCTGGTACCTACAATCGATTCCTCTGAAGAAGAATTTCAGCAACTGAACTATGTCGAAACCATGACGCGGACAATCCCTCTGATAAGATCAAAATCGTTCCCAAGAAACCTTAAGTCCTTCAGTTTTCCCCTGAGAGAATTTAGAGATTTTGTTCCTGATTTCCTCGGATCTTGCATCGTCAAAGAAATTGTTCAAGAAGGCGCTCTTGATCTCGTCCCAGGTAGTCAGTGATCCAGGTGGTAACTGTCTCAGCCAGTAAGTAGCTTCCCCACCAAGAGAGTATGGGAAAAGCTTGCAGAAGAGGAATTCGTTGGGCACTCCATCGTATTTCACACTAGTGACCAAATCTTCGAACTTCTCTATGTGGTCCATAGGATGTTCATGAGGAAGGCCATGAAAAAGATGTGATCCCACAAGAGCAAAGTAGGCTGGCTTCAGCTCAAAGTTGTTCCTCTGGAACGTAGGAATGCGGATTGCCGAACGATTGGTGTAATACCGATAAGGCATGTTGCACTCACCAATCGTTCGATCACGAGTAACCACTGCATCCCCACCAACGTAATTACGCCCAGCTGGCGCAATGATTGCTGTGTCGCTCATCGTTGATGTTTGTGTCGTCTTCCTCCTTGCACGTCCCAAGTTGACACCTGAAACACACTAGGTAAGAAGTGTTAGTAACCAAAGAAAAATCGCCTAGTATCGATCGATACTGGTGGGTATCGATCGATACCGACGAACTTAGTCGAAACTCTAATCTAAAACCTAATGGCGAATTGAGTCCCCGGCAACGGCGCCAAAATTGATATGCTCAATTTAATACCCTAAAAAGTACTAAAGCAGTTGTTGTAGTCTAGCTAGGGGTCGAACACAAGGACTCACAGAAACACACAGTAGATTATATAGAATCGAGCTACGCTAAGCAGTTCAGTTTAAATAGAAAGCAGAAAGTAACAACGAGTTGTATTCGATGGGAGAAGGATAGGTTCAGGGATATATCTCAGGAAATCAATGAATGCATAAATAAACTAACTAACAGGATTCAGATTAAGCACAGTTCTTGAACTCAAATCACTAGAATATAGTTTACCAACTTTCGTTGCGAAAACTATCTAAATCTAAACCCTAAGAATTCCAAATCTCTTTGCGAATCCCAAAATCTAAATAAGCTTTAAATTCAGGTTTGATATGTTCACAAATTGATTAAACCAAATCTCTTTGCGAATAATCAATTTGCTCACCTAAGGTTCTATCAGGTAATTAATCGCACTGTCGTGCCTAATCAATTATCCTAAGATCTAAGTTCCAGGTTCGTCAACCTAGAATTAGTTTTAAGAACAACCTATGGTGAAGAACTAATTAAGATGGTGAATCCTAACAGATAATTAACCTAGCATTCAAAGAAATCCTTAATGAGAATCCCCAAACCTAACGAGAGATCTACTCAAACATGAAGATTAAATCAATAGACATGTTTGAATAAGTACTCTATAAAATCAGAAAGAGTTACAAAGGTTCTGAGATCTGATCTCGGACGAAGGAAAATCAGACTTGTCTCTCAAGCCCAGAGTAATCAAAGTAATCAAAAGTAAAGCATAAAAAGGCATAGCCTAAACAATGGCTGTAAAATCTTATTTATAACCTAAATCACGACTTGGGGTCTTCTTGTAATTATTAAAGACTTCTGGGCACTTTTGCAATTCTTCAAGTCTTGGAAAACTCGCGGATCGTGTCTTGCTGCGATGGGTATCGATCGATACCAGGGGGTATCGATCGATGCTTGACGTGAGATCAGCTACTCAGCAACACGACTTTAGCTTCTGCTCCAAAATGCTCCAGAAAACTCCAATAATTCCAATAATGCTCCAAACGTGCAAAGACCTGTAAATAACTCAAAAAGACTCCAAAACACTATGCAGACTCTATAAAAAGGACTTATATCATGGCTTAAATGGGGTAAAAACCATGATATATCAACGATTCAGGGGAAATTCTTCGTACCATCTTCTCAAAGCCAAGCAGCTGCTTTGGAGATATGGGATCTCTGAGGTGTTTAGGAACAGGATTCATCTTCTTGGACTTGCGAACTTTTTCTTTGATCAACTCAGGTGTTTCCACAGTTTCTGGCTCGTTCTGCGAGGGGTATCGATCGACACCAGGTAGGGTATCGATCGATACTCTTGCTGTTGAATCATCCTTGACAGATATATCATCATCAAGATGCTCCACAATCAAATTATCCATGGTTTTGCATCTTACGTCCTCTACCTCCTTCTTAGCCTTCCCAAGAGCTCTGGGATAAGGTATCCTCGGTATATAGACTCTCTCTGCAAGTACTTTAGGCACCACAGTCAAAATCTCATGTGTCTCCTCAGAAATCGCCTCAGTATCGATCGATACCAATGGGGTATCGATCGATACACGTGATTTTGGATCCATTCGAGCATGTGTTTGAGCTGGTATCGATTGATACAAGGGAGTATCGATCGATGCTTTGGCGATTTCTAAATCATCTTCGAAATTTTCTGCACTTGAGCTGATCGCATTGACGTGTGCTCTTGGATTTTCAGTTCTCCCTGGAAGAAAACCTTCTTGTCTTTTCGTACTCTCTGAAGTCTGAGCTACTTGAGTTTCCAACTGCATCTGATGAATACCAAGAGCATCGATCCTTCCACTCAGATCTTTGTACATGGCGTCCATCTTACCATTGAAGGTCACTGTGATCTGTTGCTGTCCTTGAACGAGCGTTTCAAGCATAGTCTCGATCTTGCTCTCAGGAGCTTTGGGTGGTAGGGATTTGTACCCTCCTTGCTGAGCATTGTTGGTGAAGTTTCGATTGGCGTTGTATCCAAATCGCTGACCCTGAAAACCAGAACCACCAATGTAGTTAACATCTTCCACTTCATTCTCAGCAGCGAAGTGGACGGCCTTTGTTGTCTTTCCCCGCAGAAGACTGTGCATAGAATCCAGCTGAGCTTTAACTTCAGCGATCTGCGACCCATGCATGTTACCAGCCAGCTTCTTGCGCTCGAAGTCTGTGCTCTTGGTGCTATTGCTAGATGCAAAGTTTTCAATCAACACATAAGCATCCTCATGGTACCTGGTGTTGAAATTACCATTGCTCGAAGCGTCCAGAGCCATCTGATACCTCCAATCTATTCCTCTGAAAGAGATACCCAGCAGCTGCACATCAGAGTATCCGTGATGTGGACAATCTCTCTGATACGATCTGAATCTCGTCCAAGCAGCCTTGAACGCCTCAGTAGGTCCTTGAGAAAATTGGGAGATTTTATTCCTCAGATCCTCAGATCGTGCATCATCGTAGAAGTTGATCAGGAAGGCTCTCTTAGTGTCGTCCCAAGTAGTTAGCGAACCAGGAGGTAGCTGCCTCAGCCAGTAGGTCGCATCTCCACCTAGAGAGTAGGGGAAGAGCTTGCAGAAGAGATAGTTGTAGGACACTCCATTGCTCTTGATGCTAGTGACCAAGTCCTCGAACTTCTCCACATGGTCCATCGGATGTTCATGAGGAAGACCATGAAAGAGATGCTGTCCCACAAGAGCAAAGTAAGCAGGCTTCAGCTCAAAGTCATTCCTCTCAAACGCAGGAGGACGAATCGCTGACCGATTGGCAAAAAACTGGTCAGGCCTATTGTACTCACCAATCGTCCTTCCACGATTAACCACATCATTCCTCGCGTTCCCAGCGACATTCACATCGACAACATGAGCAGGTGGCATGACGATCCCCTCTCCATCCAGACGTTGTCCTTGCTCATTGCACAATCGACCCTCTTGGTCTCTGTAAGCACCAGCTGCATCACGAACCAACCCTACTTGAATGTTGTTCATCTTAGCTGATTTCTTTGCTTTTCTGTTTGTGCGTTCCAAAAGTGCTAGCTGTTCCAGTGATAGATCAACTAGCGGGGCGTTCTTGTTGCTTCTGGTTTCGATATTAGGCATACACCTGAAAACAAAAACCAAGAACGTAAGTAACTGAAATATACGTCGGGTATCGACCGATACCAGCAGGGTATCGATCGATACTCGGGTGATTTAGACGAATTTCTTAGCTAAAATCTAATGGCGAATTGAGTCCCCGGCAACGGCGCCAAATTTGATATGCTCAAATTAATACCCTAACAGTACTAAAGCAGTAGTTGTAGTATAGCTAGGGATCGAATCCACAAAGACTCAAGGAAACACACAATAGATTCTAGATGATGAATTACACTAAGTGATCAATGGTATTGAAAGCAATTACGTAAATTAAAAGTGTTGTAAATCAATGGAGAGAATATAGGCCCATGGTATTTCTAAGGAAATCAATGAATGCAGCTAAATTAACTAACATGATTCAGATTACGCACGTTTCTTGAACTCAAATCACTAAAATATAGCTAACCAACTCTCGTTGCGAAAACTATCTAAATCTAAATCATAGGAATTCCAAATCTCTTTACGAATCCTAAAGTCTAAATCAGCTTTAAAGTTCAGGTTTGATATGTTCACAAATCAATTAAGCCTAATCTCTTTGCGAATAATCAATTTGCTCACCCTAAGTTCTTTCATGTAATTAATCGCACTCTCGTGCCTAATCAATTATCCTAAGATCTAAGTTCAAGATTCGTCAACCTAGAATTAGCTTTGAGAACAACCTATGGTGAATAACTAATTCAGATGGAGAATCCTAATAAATTAATCAACCTAGCATTCAGAGAAAACCTTTATGAGAACCCTGAACCTAAAGTGGATCTACTCAGACATGGAGAAAGAAACAATCAACATAACTGAATAAATCATCAATAAAATAGAAAGAGTAACAAGAGGTTTTGAGATCTGATCTCGGACGAATGGAGATTCAGACTTGTCTCTCTCAAACCAAAGTAAAATAAAGCATAGAATAAAAGCATAGCCACCAAAAGTGGCTGAAAAACCTAATTATATAGCTAAAATACGTTCTGGGCTTTCTGGTAAGTATTAAAGTCTTATGGGCCAAGTTGCAGGGTCTTTAGGCTTCTAAAAAGTCGTGTTTCCTATTTTCCCGAGCAGTATCGATCGATACTAGGTAGTATCGGTCGATACTCATCATATGCGTCGACTCTTCTGCTCGCCATACTGGACCGTCTTCACGAAAACTGGGATAACTTTCGATCGCACCGTTGGAATGGCCTCAAACCACTTCCAAATGAAAGCTAATCCATTGATCTGTCTTGTGTCCAAATTGTAGCTCAATCCATCGGTGGGAAGTTCTTCAATGAATGCCAAACTTCTGACGTCTCTGCATGACTCTGCATCTCAATATGCTCCAGAATGCTCCAAAATGCTCCAAACGTACCTAAACCTGTAAAAGACTCTAAAAGACTCTATAATAGAATAAATACTCTATAAAACGGACTTATATCATGGTCTAAAAGGGGTAAAAACCATGATATATCAGATGTCCCGTTTCATTCCTCCCCAATGGTAGTACCTTTTCAAGTCGTAGTACATCTTGGTGTTTCCTAGGTGCACTGAAAATCGAGATTGGTGAGCCTGACTTAAAACTTCGCTTCTCAACCTTTCGTCGTTAGGAACACCTACCCGATTTCTATACAAATAAGTCCCATTATCAGCTGTGTGGTGTCCAACCACTTGCTTTTCGACTAACTCCTTCAAAGTGTTGTCTGATTTCTGAGCCTGGCGAATTCTCCAAAGAAGATCTGCATTTTCCAATGCTTCTAAACCCGCGTAATCATCTCCCACTTCTGTTAGGCACAACGTCAAACTAACCAGTGTTGCAGTAAACTTGTGGATCTCCTTCACTTCTGCTACATCATTTATGCGCCTGCTTAGGGCATCTGCAACATGATTCACTTTTTCCGGTTGATAGGAAATATCCAGATCGTAATCGGCCAACAACTCCACCCATCTTCTCTGCCTTAGATTCAAATCACTCTGAGTGAAAACATACTTCAGACTTTTATGGTCGGTGTACAACTCCACCTTCTCTCCGTACAAATACGCACGCAAAATATTTAGAGCAAAAACTACTGCTGCTAGCTCCAAATCATGGGTCGGATAGTTCAACTCATGCTTCATCAACTGCATTGACGCATAGGCTATGACCTTGCCTTCTTGCATAAGCACTGCTCCTAGTCCGATTCCACATGCATCAGTATAAACTTCAAATGGTATTCCTAACCTCGGGAGTACCAAAATTGGCGTCTCAGTTAACTTCTTCTTCAACTCCTCAAAACATTTGGATCGAGCTTCAGTCCATTCAAACCTCACGTCTTTTCCTATCAGACTTGTAACCCGCTCTGATACCAATTTGTGAACACCCGATCCCGCCTTCCTATTTAAGGATCCTGACGAACCGGCATGACATCATCGACCCCGTCACTGGTTAAAGGCGACGTGTCGGCTTTGACACTTTTCTTACCACATTTCCAAAGTCTCATTTATTCCATTAAATAATTAAAGTCAAGTCTAACAAATATTTCATAGTTCGAAATGATTAACTAAAACCGAAATAAAAACCAGCGATTGTCTTTTAAAAATAAATGACTGAAGTTCCAATTAAATGAATAAAACCCGGTTCCCGAAAAAGGTGCACCACACTGGAACTATTCGTCCAGCTCCACCTACTCGTCGTCATCGGACTCACCTGAAAAGAAGGGAGAGGGACGAGTAATTTGGATTACCCAGTGAGAACTAAACCTACACTCTCAACACATTCAACCATTTCTTTCCAATATGCTAAGTAAAATCTACACATGTATCAAACATAACGCTCTACCAGCGCACAATCAATTTACAAGCAAAGGAATATATCTGGCTCTCCGGGCTTTTCTCATATTTGGCTCTCTGGCCTTTTCTCAAACCTGAAGCTCGGGAAAGCTCCTTTTAACCCTGATGGAAGCCTACCACAGCTGGTCTCGGGTCCATCAATCAAATTGTACCACTGATTCCTTCACAGTGACGATCACCTCAATTCTAACTAAGCTACAAGCATTATTCACACAACAGGGTGATAAAACAAGGATGCAGGTTCTTCCTCTAATGCTTTCTTAATTCATTTTATTCCATTAAATGCAGGTCAAACAATATGCACACTGAAAACGTGTCTGTACTCCGTAACACGCCCTAACCTGAGTAGATATAGACTCAACACACTAAAAAGAAGCAACTGAACTCGCGGCTCTCGGTTGGTCTTGGGCGGCGCACGGATCGGCTCGGATACGGGCGACGGTGACTCGCGGTGGCTCGGCAGCGAAGATCGGCCGTGGCTCGGGGTCGACGGCGGAGGGCGGCTCAACGGCGGCGACTCTCTCTCTCTCTCTCTCGGGTTGCTCTGGTTGCTGTGGAGACAAATAAAGCTCCTCTAACCCTTCTCCTTCTCTTAAATTGAGTGCAGGTAGGGTTTTCTGCAACTGGGCCTCTCCTTCCTGGGCCTGCAGCTGGGCCTCTGGGATGGGTATGTTACAAACCTCTCGTCTCTCATCTTGATTCATCCAGCTCATCTACAAGTCAAGTTCAGCTTGCACTTTAGCTCCATGTCATCGATTTGATCCGCAACGCTCCCTTGTATAACTTCATGATCCATCTCTAGTGATACAACGACTGTATCAGGCACAGTTGCATCTTCAATAAATTTTTAGCATATTTACTTTATGTGTTTAGAAAATTTTACATTATATGAATATTAGTATTATGTTAATATTTCCACAATATATATGTATCTTATAATTTTTGTAACATCCTGGGCCCGTTCCATTTGAGAAAGGCTTAAATGAATTAATTTGGCTACGTATGTCACCAAAATGCAATTACCTTTTCCGATCACTTGCCCGAAAGAACTCCATAGTTAAGCGTGCTTGGGCTGGAGTAGTCTAAGGATGGGTGACCTACCGGGAAGTGATTCGCGGTAGCGTGTGAGTGAGGACAAAACACGGGAAAATGTCACGTGGTGATTGCAAGGTCAGTAAATTACTCGGTCGGGCCTACGAAAAATAACGCACCGACCGTCGGACAGGAGTGGGGCCCACGAGCTCGATAGAGGGATGGGTGACTCACCGGTAGGGGCGGACGGGGCGTTACAAGTGGTATCAGAGCTCAGGGAAGTCAAACCGATTCTGTCTCGGGAGACAATCTTGGGGTTTGAGGGTTATGGCTGCTCCGGTTATGAGTCGGACCCTAACAAGATGCGGAATTCGGGGACGAATTCCCGTTAAGTGGGGTAGAATTGTAACATCCTGGGCCCGACCCATTTGAGAAAGGCTTAAATGAATTAATTTGACTACATATGTCACCAAAGTGCATTTACCTTTTCCGATCACTTGCCCGAAAGAACTCCAGAGTTAAACGTGCTTTGCCTGGAGTAGTGTAAGGATGGGTGACCTTCCGGGAAGTGATTCGCGGTAACGTGTGAGTGAGGACAAAACACGGGGAAATGTCACGTGTTGATTGCAGGGTCAGTAAATTACTCGGTCGGGCCTACGAAAAATAACGCACCGACCGTCGGACAAGGGTGGGGCCCACGAACCCGATAGAGGGATGGGTGACTCACCGGTAGGGGCGGACGGGGCGTTACAATTTTGTATCAAACACAACTCAATAATATATTCTATTCTATAATATTTTTGCCATATGTATATAAATTGTGTGGAATTGAATACAGAAGTTTTTGAGTAGTGAGACGACTTTTGAGGATTGACTTTTGTAGTGCTAGCCGATAGTGCATACAGAAGCTAAGCAGTTCAGATTAAACAAAAAGCAGTAAGTAGTAAACGAGTTGTAATTCAATGGGAGAAAGATAGGTTCAGGGATATTTCTCAGGAAATCAATGAATGCAAAATAAACTAACTAATCAGGGTTCAGATTTAGCGCTGTTCTTGAACTCAAATCACTAAGCTATAATTAACCAACTGTCGTTGCGAGAATTATCTAAATCTAAACCTCAGAATCCCAAATTTCTTTGCAAATTCCTAAGAATAAATCAGCTTTAAAGTTCAGGTTTGATATGTTCACAAATCAATTAAACCAAATCTCTTAGCGAATAATCAATTTGCTCACCTAAGGTTCTATCATGTAATCAATCGCACTGTCGTGCCTAATCAATTATCCTAAGATCTAAGTTCTAGGTGATCAATCTAGAATTAGCTTTGAGAACAACCTAAGGCCAAGAACTAATTTAGATTGTGAACCCTAAATAACTAATCAACCTAGCATTCAAAGAAATCCCTTATGAGAATCCCTAAACCTAACAAGAGATCTACTCAGACATGGAAATTGAATCAATAAATATGTTTGAATAAATACTCAATAGAAAATAAGAAAGAGTAACAAAAGGGTTCGAAATCTTCTCTCGACGAACAGAGTTTCAGACTTGTCTCCCTTGGAAAGCTCTCTCACAAATTCAGAATAAAAATAAGCGTAGCCAACAAAGTGGCTGTAAAATCCCTATAAATAACCTAAATCACGAATTGGGGTCTTCTTGTAAATATCAAAGACTTCTGGACCAAGTTGTAATTCTTCAACTCTTCATTAAAGTCGCGGGTCGTGTCTGCCTCGATGGGTATCGATCGATACCAGGGGGTATCGATCGATGCTTGACGTGAAATCGGGTACTCAGCAACACGAACTTCAGCTTTGCTCCAAAATACTCCAGAAAGCTCCAATATCTCCAATTATGCTCCAAACGTGCTAAGACCTGTAAAAGACTCTAAAATACTACGAAATAGCAGAAAGACTCTATAAAACGGACTTATATCATGGCCTAAAATGGGTAAAAACAATTATATATCAACTCCCCAGACTTAGCCTTTGTTGGCCCTCAAGCAAAACAGAAAACTAAACCAGAGAAAGAGGTTTCAAAACGCGGAGACTCACCTGTTCAGGAACCATTGCAAAGATCATTTTCCCAAGCACCCAAATGTGACCTGACCAGCTTTTGATCTAACCACCATGTCAACTTCGATCCCTGCCTTAAAAACCTTGTGCCCAAGAACAATGCCATCTTGTACCATGAAGTGGCACTTCTCCCAATTAAGAACCAAGTGCTTCTCCTCGCATCGCTGAAGCACCTTGCAAAAGTTATCCAGACAGTCCTTGAATGACGATCCATACACTGAAAAGTCGTCCATGAACACCTCCATAAACTCCTCAGTCACGTCTGTGAAAATCGACATCATGCATCGCTGAAAGGTCGCTGGAGCGTTACATAATCCAAATGGCATTCTTCTGTAGGCGAATATGCCATAGGGACATGTAAAGGTCGTCTTTCCCTGGTCCTCTGGATGTATAGGAATCTGGAAAAAGCCTGAGTACCCATCGAGAAAACAGTAGTGTGGGTGACTCGCTAACCTCTCCAGCATCTGGTCAATGAATCGCAATGGGAAGTGATCCTTTCTTGTAGCTGTATTCAGCTTCCTGTAGTTAATACACATCCTGTGATCAGTGATTGTCCTTGTAGGGATCAGCTCGTCCTTCGCGTTCTTCACCACAATTAGGCCTCCTTTCTTAGGCACAACGTGAACTGGATTAACCCAAGAACTATCTGAGATGGCATAGATAATCCCTGCTTCCAACAGCTTCATCACTTCCTTCCTGACTACCTCCTTCAGGTTCGGATTCAGCCTCCTCTGACACTCAATTGAAGACTTTGACTCGTCCTCCAGGTGAATCCGATGCATGCACAAGTCTGGTGCTATTCCTGAAATGTCAGCAAGAGAATAGCCAAGAGCTTTGCGATACTTGCGCAGCTTGCTCAGCAGTAAAGCAATCTTTGTGGTGTTCAAGGAAACATTAACGATTACTGGGTATGTGGAATTAGGACCAAGAAAACTATACCTCAGATTCGCTGGAAGTGGCTTTAGTTCCACCTTAGGAGCATTCTCTGCACTCCAATCTCCAAGCCCAGCAGCTTGCTTAGAACCGTCGACCAACTCTCCTTCTGGCCGTAGGGTATCGATCGATACCAGGGGGTATCGATCGATACTGGTGATGCTGAATCAAGCATCTTCGAGTATCCAACAGTATTGTCACATGAACGGACCTCCGAAGTGACAGACCAACGCTCTCTCCAGTGGATCCTCAGGGTGCATCTCCATGAAGTACTCCTCAGCTATGTCACTGAAGGTGTCCACATAGAATGTATGCCCATCGATGGTTGGCCTTTTCATCATCTTTTCCATGTCAAAGGACATAAACCAAGTCACCGATGTTGAGAGCTATCTTTCCATTCCTGTTGTCAATCAAGGCTCCAGCGGTTGCAAGGAATGGCCTGCCCAGGATAAGAGGATCCTTAGGCTCAGCATCGTACTTCAGGACGTTGAAATCTGTTGGGATCAAGCAATTCCCAATCTTGATTGGGACATCTTCGAGTAGTCCCTCTGGAAGTCGCACTGAGCGATCAGCAAGTACCAGCGAAATCCTTGTAGATTGGAAATCTATCATCCCCATTCGCTTGGCAACTGAGTGTGCATTAGGTTCACACTCGACCCAATATGGCAGAGAGCTCGCTTAAATCTCTCTGTGAAGATAGTGCAGTCCAAAACAAAGCTCCCTGGGTCTGGTAGCTTCTTGGGGATTTTGTTGGGTAGAATCGCACTGCACTCAGCTGTGATCATCATGACACCTTCTACCAGGTTCACGTTGCTAGAGACCATCTTCTTCACATATCTCCTGAAAGCTGGAGAAGTCTTAATAGCATCAACAAAAGAAAGCTCCACAACCAACTTATCCATCATAGCCTTGCACCTGGCATCCTCCCATTCCTTCTTTGTCATTTTAGGAGGCATAGGATAAGGCATCTTGGGTTTATACACCCTCTCCTTGACAATCTCGGGCTCCTTCTCTGGCTGTGTCTCAGCATCGATCGATACTTGTGGGGTATCGATCGATACACGGGTTTTTGGATTCACTCGGGCAGATGTCTGGACTGGTGTCGATCGACACTGGCTGGTATCGATCGATACCTGGGGATTTTCAGAATCCCAATCGTCATCTCCAGCAAGATCGACGAGATTTCCAGCAATTGGGATGTTCTTCATTCCTGTAAGCACCTCTTTTCCACTCCTCAAAGTGATGGCATTGATGTGTGCCCTTGGATTCTCAGTTTTCCCTGGAAGAAAACCTTCCTGCCTCTTTATAGCTGCTGCTGTCTGAACGACCTGAGTTTCCAGCTTCCTCTGGCTAAGAGTGATGGCTTCGATTTTCCCATTCAGATCGATGTACAGAGAGTCAAACTTCCCATTGAAATCTCCCTGCAACTTCTGATGTCCCTGAAGAATCTGTTTCATCATGGATTCCATCTTATTCTCCATGGTTTTTGGGGAGATGGGTTGGTACGAAGAGTTCCCATAATTTCGAGTGAAATCGCTGCTCTGAAGTGGTTTCAGAGTAAATTGCTTTGCTCCGAAACCAGATTGGTTCCCCTCAAACTTGTACCCACCTTGCTGATTATTGTTGTTGAAGTTTCCGTTGTTGTTGTTCCCAAATCGCTGACCCTGAAAACCAGAACCACCGACGTAGTTGATATGTGCATATTCTTTATGGTTTTAGCATGCATTTCATCTAAATTTTAGGTCATTTACTTAGATCTTTATAACTTATCATGCTTGTTCTTGTCTCATTTAGAGTCTTAGGTGTTTTGCATTAGGTCCTAGTGAGTCTTGCATATTTGGAATCCTTTTTAGGTACTTTGGAGGCAATTTGATAGAGTTGGCTTAAGAGCATTCGGTTCGGGAGCAAGAGAAGCGGTTGAAGATGTTTTGGGAGTATATCAGCTCCAACATCGACCAGAATGAGAGTCACTCATCGATGCAACTCATGGATGCTGGACCAGGGAGCTTAGCCTCGCCCCAGACACTCTCCACATCGCAGTCACTCATCGATGCCAGCCCCAACATCGACCAGAAGGAGGTCACTCATCGATGCAACTCATGGATGCTGGACCAGGGAGCTTAGCCTCGCCCTAGATTTCACTCAACATCGCAGTCACACATCGATGTGAAGCCCTGGAGATCAACATCGACCAAGACAAGGGTCACTCATTGATGCAACACATTGATGTGTTTCCTGTTTTCTACTTTTTCCTATAAATACTTGTCTAAACCTAATTTTTAGTGGATGCTTTTTATTATGCTCAAAACCTTCACCTTTGAGAGAGTTTGAGCTTTGTAAGGAGGATCTTTGGTTTTATTGCAATTTGGTATTTACTTTCACAAATCTCTTCCATCTATCTTCTTCTCATCTTGATTATCCATAACCCATCAATGAATTCATCTCACATCCACATCGATTTTGAGATGATCTTGATGGATCTTGAGTAGTCTTTTAGGGTTTAGAGAAAGGGTAGATTAAGATGTTCTTAGGTTTGATTCATGGTGTTTAGGGTTAGATCTTCTTATATCCCTTCTTGTTTAATGTTCTTAATGCTAGATCTAGCTTGAAAGAGTAGATTTAGATCACAAACATTTCATGAACACCAAGTGTTTGATGAAATGCCAAGATGAATTAAACAAGAGATTTCCATTCCTAGCCTATGACAATAGTTGTCTAGGGTGTATTTTTGGTTGATCTTGTTGATTTAAACTTAATGCTTGCTAATCAATGATCCACAAATGATGATTTGCTAATGGGTTAGATGATT
The DNA here is from genome assembly GCA_002933935.1 of Eutrema yunnanense. Lineage (NCBI taxonomy): Eukaryota > Viridiplantae > Streptophyta > Magnoliopsida > Brassicales > Brassicaceae > Eutrema > Eutrema yunnanense. The sequence continues at coordinate 309,465 of PKML01073651.1, forward strand.
AGCATAGTGACTAATTGCTTGAAAGAGAGTTAGTCAAATTTAGGATCTTTTGCCTAGGGGTTAGCTTAATTGAGTAAATGAACATCATGAATTGAACTTGGGACTTCTTATATCATTAACCCTATCTCTAGATTCGCTTTTGCTTATTGAATTTACAATCTTGCTTAGTGTTTTGTTTAGTTCTAAATCGGTTACTTAACAACAAACTCGTTTAGCTTAAATTACTCTAGAATCTTGTATTTTTAGTGATTAGGAGATTTCCCAATAAGGTTCGATACCTCTTATGCTTCAATCGCATTTAGAGAATTGACTCTAAGAGACTTGCAAAAGTCTTGTATCAATTTGGCGCCGTTGCCATATTGGGATTCTTTCTTCCATTAAAATTTAGGTTCTTAAGTGAGCTTAAGTTTTCTTTTCTACAAGTTACTAATAGCGTTTGCTTTCTTATTGCTTCTACTCTCTATAGGT
>PKML01073651.1:310817-322751 GCA_002933935.1 Eutrema yunnanense
ACGTCTCAACCGAAAGAGCTTGATTTGAGTTCCATGTTCCAACAACTCCTCAAAGGACAAGCGGAGATCCATACAAAGGTGGACTGCTCTTATAATGACCTCAACTCCAAAATTGAGGCCTTGAACTCCAAGGTTAAACACATGGAGAACAAAGGATCCGCTTCAACTTCCCGACCACAAGGTCAACTTCCGGGCAAATCCGAAGCGAATCCCAAGGAGTAAGTCAATGCCATAACTTTGAGAAGTGGCACGGTCTTGCCTACAAGTGAAGCTCCTTCTCCTCTCAATGTGGACATTGAGGACCAAAGTGGGGGGGTGGAACTTAAAGAAGATGAGGTATTAAAGGAGCATGATAATGTTGATGAGGTAGTAGAGGAGCATGATAAGGTTGACGAAGTCGAGAAGATAAAGCCTAGAGATGTTGGAGCTCAAGCCAAGCCAAAGAAGAATGAGTTCGTCCCCAAGCCATACGTCCCAAAGCTACCTTTTCCCGGTCGTTTCAAAAAACAGCTCATGGATAAGTATAAAGCTATTTTTGATAGACAAATGGAGAAAGTGGAGCTCACAATGCCCTTGGTGGATGCATTCTTACTCGTCCCCCAATATGCCAAGTTTTTGAAAGATGCCGTCAATGAAAGAGCTAAGGAGATGGAATCCATGGTCATCCTAACCCATGAGTGTAGTGCCATTATACAAAAGAAGATGGTACCCAAGAAACTAGGAGACCCGGGATCCTTTACCTTACCATGTGCTCTTGGACCTCTAGCCTTCAATCATTGTTTATGTGACCTCGGAGCAAGTGTGAGCCTCATGCCATTCTCGGTAGCTAAGAGATTAGGCTTCACACGATACAAGGCTTGCAACATCTCTCTTATTTTGGCGGACAGAAGCGTGAGAGTCCCCATTGGCCTACTTGAAGATCTACCAATTGTGGTTAAGGATTTCATCGTCCCCACGGACTTTGTGGTTCTTGAAATGGATGAGGAGCCAAAAGACCCCCTTATATTTGGTAGACCGTTCCTAGCAACCGCGGGAGCAATAATCGACGTAAGGAATGGCAAGATAGATCTCCATTTGGGTAAAGGGGAAGTGCTTGAGTTTGACATCAACAAAGTGATGAAAAAGCCCACTATAGACGGGCAATGTTTCTACATCGAGACCATGGACGAGTTGGCCGATGAATTGCTTGAAGAAATGAGAATAGAAGATGGGTTAGAAGTGGTTTTGACAAAGGAGCACGGTGATCACGGGTTTTTGAGAAAGGAGAGCCAAGGCTATGAACTTCTCATAGATTCTCATAAGCCGGTTGACGAAGACACCACGTTCAATGAGTTGTGCATCCGGGGTGCCACGATTCAAGAAGAGTTCGTTCTAGCACTCAAAGAGACTAGCAATGGTAAGACTAGTCTTGAGGAGGACGATTGGAGTGAGCTCAAGGCCCCAAAGGTGGACCTAAAACAACTTCCCGCGGGATTGAGGTATGCGTTCTTAGGTCCGAATGAGTCATACCCGGTTATCGTGAACGAAAGTCTAGATGAAAATGAACTATCCTCCCTTCTTGTGGAACTTAGGAAGTATAGGAAAGCTATTGGCTATTCTTTAGATGATATCAAGGGTATTTCCCCAAGCTTGTGCACGCATAGAATTCATTTAGAGGATGAATCGAGGACCTCTATAGAGCATCAAAGAAGGTTAAACCCTAATTTGAAAGATGTTGTAAAGAGAGAGATTCTTAAGCTCTTGGATGCGGGCATTATCTATCCAATATCGGATAGTACGTGGGTCTCCCCGGTTCATTGTGTGCCTAAGAAAGGGGGGATGACGGTTGTTAGAAATGACAAGAATGAGATGATTCCTACTAGGACGATAACCGGGCATAGGATGTGCATAGACTATAGGAAGTTGAACTCATCTACTCGAAAAGATCATTTCCCGTTACCTTTCATAGACCAAATGCTTGAACGCCTCGCTAATCACCCTTTTTATTGTTTCCTAGACGGTTATTCGGGTTTCTTTCAAATACCAATACACCCGAATGACCAAGAGAAAACAACTTTTACATGCCCTTACGGCACCTTCGCATATCGAAGGATGCCGTTTGGGTTGTGTAACGCTCCCGGAACTTTCCAACGTTGCATGATGTCCATATTTTCCGATCTTATTGAGGACATGGTAGAAGTCTTTATGGACGACTTCTCCGTGTATGGATCTTCCTTTGGTGTTTGCTTGTCTAACCTTTGTAGGGTCTTGCAACGATGCGAAGAAGCAAACTTGGTGCTCAATTGGGAGAAGTGCCATTTTATGGTACGAGAAGGGATCGTGCTAGGACACAAGATTTCCGAAAAGGGCATAGAGGTGGACAAGGCCAAGATTGAGGTGATGGTTAGTTTGGAGCCGCCTAAGACGGTCAAAGACATCCGTTCTTTCTTGGGTCACGCGGGTTTCTATCGAAGGTTCATCAAGGATTTTTCAAAGATTACTAGACCCCTCTCTCGGTTGCTTTGCAAGGAGGTCGAATTTGTATTTGATGAGGAGTGCATGGGAGCATTCCTAGAGATAAAGAAAGCATTGGTTAGTGCTCCTATAGTCCAAGCACCGGATTGGGACCTTCCGTTTGAGATCATGTGTGATGCTAGTGACTATGCAGTTGGAGCGGTTTTGGGTCAAAAGAAAGACAAGAAGACCAATGTGATCTACTACGCTAGTAGAACCCTAGACGATGCTCAAACTAGGTACGCAACCACGGAGAAGGAGTTGTTGGCCGTAGTCTTTGCCATGGAGAAGTTTAGATCTTATGTTGTGGGATCAAAGGTGATTGTCTACACCGATCACGCGGCTTTAAGATACATTCATTCGAAGAAAGACACGAAACCACGGTTATTACGTTGGATCTTGCTACTTCAAGAATTCGATTTGGAGATAGTAGACAAGAAGGGTATAGAGAACGGAGTGGCGGATCACTTGTCTAGAATGAGGATAGAAGATCTCGTCCCCATTGAAGACAAGCTTCCCGAAGAAAGTCTCATGGTTGTGAAGGTATTGAGAAGAGGAGTTGAAGCGGTGAACGGTATGGAAGAAGCTAGCGGTCTACAAGATGAAAAACTCCCATGGTTCGCGGATCTAGTCAACTACCTAGTTTGTGAGAAGGAACCGCCTTTGGATGGGTATAAGAAGAAGAAGTTTTTCCACGACATCACTAGATACTATTGGGACGAGCCCTACTTGTACAAGTTGTGTTCGGACGGGTTGTATAGAAAGTGCGTGGCGGAAGAAGAAGTGCAAGGGATCCTATTAAGTTGTCACGGGTCAAGCTATGGCGGGCATCACGCATCCTACAAAACCGCTACAAAGGTCTTGCAATCCGGTTTTTGGTGGCCTTCGTTATTCAAGGACGCACATACCTTCGTCTCCACGTGTGATGCATGCCAACGGAAAGGGAATATTGGGAGGAGAGATGAAATGCCCCAAAACCCAATCCTTGTGGTAGAAATGTTTGACGTGTGGGGCATCGACTTTATGGGACCATTCCCGTCATCGTATGGTAACCAATACATATTGGTGGCGGTCGATTACGTCTCCAAATGGGTAGAAGCCATTGCAAGTCCGACTAACGATGCTAAGGCCGTTCTAAAACTGTTCAAATCCGTAATCTTCCCGAGGTTCGGAGTTCCGAGAGTGGTCATTAGTGATGGAGGTAGTCATTTCATCAACAAGGTGTTTGAAAGCTTACTAAAGAAGCACGGTGTGAAGCATAAGGTGGCAACGCCTTACCACCCTCAAACTAGTGGCCAAGTAGAAGTGTCTAACCGACAAATCAAGGCCATACTCGAAAAGACGGTTGGAGGTTCAAGGAAGGATTGGGCCAACAAGTTGGATGATGCCTTATGGGCATACCGGACCGCCTTTAAAACACCTATAGGGACTACTCCATTCAACTTGCTCTATGGGAAGTCATGCCATCTACCGGTTGAGTTGGAATACAAGGCCCTATGGGCGGTGAAGCTACTTAATTTCGACATCAAGACCGCACAAGAGAGGCGGTTGATCCAACTTCACGAGTTAGAGGAGACTAGGCTCGATGCCTATGAGAGTTCGAGAATCTACAAAGAGAGGACCAAAGCTTTCCACGACAAGAGGATTGTGAACAAAGACTTCAAGATTGGGGACCTAGTGTTGGTTTTCAATTCCCGGTTGAAGCTCTTTCCCGGGAAACTCAAGTCAAGGTGGTCGGGTCCGTTTGAAGTTAAAGAAGTGAGGCCTTATGGAGCCGTGGTACTTGCTAACAAGGAGGGCCGAGATTTCATTGCTAACGGCCAAAGGCTCAAACTCTATCGAGCCAACCAAATCATCGAAAAAGGAGGCTCGATCCCCCTCGACGATGTCCCTCTAGCTTGAGAACGGTAACAAACGTCGAACTTAGTGACGTTAAACAAAGTGCTCTTGGGAGACACCCCAAGCTTATCATTGTACATACTTTATTTTCATGTCTTTCTATGTTTTCTTGTTCCTTTTGATCTTTTGTTGAGTGATTTCAAAGGTCTTGGTGATCTAATGGTCGTGGGTTTAAGGACAAAAGTGTGTAAGATTGAGGTGATCACTCTCGTTCCCTCCATTTACTTCCAAGGTAAAACTCCAAACGTTGTGAATAGCATTTGTAGTCGCATCCTTTTTGTTCTTTCATGCATTGTTTAACTCTCTCTTAAGCCTCTATTACACAAGGGACTGTGTAATTCAAGTTTGGGGGAGGGTTGTGTGTTATCTAACATCGTTTTTGATGTTCTTATTTTCCCCTTTTGCATCTTGAGTCTCATGCATATCATGCATTTTCAATAATTTTGAAAAATTTAGGACATTTAGGATNACAAGAGATTTCCATTCCTAGCCTATGACAATAGTTGTCTAGGGTGTATTTTTGGTTGATCTTGTTGATTTAAACTTAATGCTTGCTAATCAATGATCCACAAATGATGATTTGCTAATGGGTTAGATGATTAGCATAGTGACTAATTGCTTGAAAGAGAGTTAGTCAAATTTAGGATCTTTTGCCTAGGGGTTAGCTTAATTGAGTAAATGAACATCATGAATTGAACTTGGGACTTCTTATATCATTAACCCTATCTCTAGATTCGCTTTTGCTTATTGAATTTACAATCTTGCTTAGTGTTTTGTTTAGTTCTAAATCGGTTACTTAACAACAAACTTGTTTAGCTTAAATTACTCTAGAATCTTGTATTTTTAGTGAGTAGATTAAATCCCAATAAGGTTCGATACCTCTTATGCTTCAATCGCATTTAGAGAATTGACTCTAAGAGACTTGCAAAAAGTCTTGTATCAGTAGTTAACATCCTCCTCTTCTTCTTCCACATTAGCGACTTCATCAGCAAAGTGCACAAATTTCTTTGACTTCCCAAGCAGAATATCCAGCTTCGCTTGAACTTCAGCAATCTGTGATCCATCAATTCCTGCAGCCTGCTTCTTCCGCTCGCAATCAGCATTCTTGGTGCTATTGCTAGACGCCAAGTTCTCAATCAGCACAACCGCATCATTTGGATATCTGGTGTTGAAATTCCCATTACTCGCAGTATCCAAAGCCATCTGGTATCTCCAATCGATCCCTCTGTAGAAAGTACCCAACAGCTGAACCTGATTGAACCCATGGTGCGGGCAATCTCTCTGATATGACTTGAAACGGATCCAAGCAGCTTTGAGTGCCTTTGTTGGACCTTGAGAAAATTGAGAGATCTTGTTTCTGAGCTCTTCAGATCTCGCATCATCATAGAAATTGATCAGGAACGCATTCTTCGTCTCATCCCATGTAGTCAGCGAATCAGGAGCTAACTACTTCAGCCAATAAGCAGCATCCCCACCAAGAGAGTACGAGAAGAGATTGCAAAAAAAGAACTCATTGGGCACTCCATTGTACTTCATACCAGTGACCAAATCCTCAAACCTTTCGATATGATCCATGGGATGCTCATGAGGTAGGCCATGGAAAGGGTTCTGACTTACAAGAGCGTAATATGCATGTTTCAGCTCGAAGTCATTCATCTGAAAAGTTGGGATGCGAATCGCATCTCGATTGGCAAAGAACTGATCAGGTCTGTCGTGCTCACCAAGTGTTCTACCTCGATCAACTCCAGTATTCCCAACGTTGGCCTGCGCAGCTGGCGCGACAATCTGACCAACAACAGCAGGAGGGGCAATGACGTTTCCAGCCTCATCAAGTCGCTGCCCTCCCTCATTGCACACTTGACCCTCTTGGTCTCTCAAGACTCCAGCTTCATCAGCTCTTAAAACCATTGGGTTGTTCATCCCTGATGTTTGCTTAGTCTTTCTGTTTGTGCGTTCTAAACGTGCTAGCTTCTCTAACGATAGATTGACTAGCGGAGTGCTCTTGTTTCTTCTAGTTTCACGATTAGGCATGCACCTGAAACACAAAAATTAAGAACGTAAGTAACAAAAACGTGATGAGTATCGATCGATACCAAGTGGTGTCGATCGATATCAACAAAAAAAAAATGACGAGTATAGACCGATACTAGATAGTATCGATCGATACCGACGGACTTAGTCGAAACTCGACAGCAAAAATCTAATGGCGAAATTGAGTCCCCGGCAACGGCGCCAAATTTGATATGCTCAAATTAATACCCTAAACAGTACTAAAACAATTGTTGCAGTATATCAGGGGTCGAACACAAGAACTCAGAGAAATCACACAATATATTAAATAGTATCGAACCAAGCTAAGCAGTTCAGATTAAACAAAAAGCAGTAAGTAGTAAACGAGTTGTAATTCAATGGAAGAAAGATAGGTTCAGGGATATTTCTCAGGAAATCAATGAATGCAAAATAAACTAACTAATCAGGGTTCAGATTTAGCGCTGTTCTTGAACTCAAATCACTAAGCTATAATTAACCAACTGTCGTTGCGAGAATTATCTAAATCTAAACCTCAGAATCCCAAATTTCTTTGCAAATTCCTAAGAATAAACCAGCTTTAAAGTTCATGTTTGATATGTTCACAAATCAATTAAACCAAATCTCTTTGCGAATAATCAATTTGCTCACCTAAGGTTCTATCAGGTAATCAATCGCACTGCCGTGCCTAATCAATTATCCTAAGATCTAAGTTCTAGGTGATTAATCTAGAATTAGCTTTGAGAACAACCTAAGGCGAAGAACTAATTTAGATTGTGAACCCTAAATAACTAATCAACCTAGCATTCAAAGAAATCCCTTATGAGAATCCCTAATCCTAACAAGAGATCTACTCAGACATGGAAATTGAATCAATAAACATGTTTGAATAAATACTCAATAGAAAATAAGAAAGAGTAACAAAAGGGTTCGAAATCTTCTCTCGACGAACAGAGTTTCAGACTTGTGTCCCTTGGAAAGCTCTCTCACAAATTCAGAATAAAAATAAGCGTAGCCAACAAAGTGGCTGTAAAATCCCTATAAATAACCTAAATCACGAATTGGGGTCTTCTTGTAAATATCAAAGACTTCTGGACCAAGTTACAATTCTTCAACTCTTCATTAAAGTCGCGTGCCTGCCTCGATGGGTTTCTATCGATACAAAGGGGTATCGATCGATGCTTGACGTGAAATCGGGTACTCAGCAACACGAACTTCAGCTTTGCTCCAAAATGCTCCAGAAAGCTCTAATATCTCCAATTATTCTCCAAACGTGCTAAGACCTGTAAAAGACTCTAAAATACTATGAAATTGCAGAAAGACTCTATAAAACGGACTTATATCATGGGCTAAAACGGGTAAAAACCATGATATATTATTCACCACCACCGATCGTGTATAGTCTTCGTCTTTAGTGACTGAAAGATGTGTCGTTCCTCCCTCTCCGGCGTTTTTGCACATATCTGCACATAAGACACAAAGACAGTTGCATGAGGTTTACACAATGGTTAAGTTTTGGGTGGGATACCAACTAAAGATGAGCTGGCCATTCATGTACGACAAAGAGTGGTAAAAGGTAAAAGTACGTCATGAATGTACACTACAAAAAAACAGGGTTTACACGACTACATAAACAGTCGTAATGTAGTCGCGAAAACTGGTTTTACGACTACATTACGACTAAGTGACATAGTCGGAAATGTTTAGTCGTAAAAACACGTAGTCGTACATCAGTCGTAATTTTACGACTGATTTGCGACGTTTGTGCGATTACATAATTCTGTCGCATACTAGTCGCAAATCAATCGTAAATATGTGCGACCATGTACCGACTAAATTAACGACCAACATGCGACTATATATTGTGTCGTGTGGAAGTCGTTTATTTTTCCGTAGTCGTTAAAGAGTCGTGAAATTTTCCGACAACTTTCTGACTACTATGGGTCTATATTAGCGACTGATTTGCGACTAATATGTTCATCCGAATACCAATTTGGTCATCTTTTACGACTGTGTTGCGACTGAATTGCGACTACGTAGCAACTGTTTTTATTGACGAAATTCAAAATGTTAATACTGTACCATTTTGGTATTACCTAGCAATTTGTAAATCATATGCATACTAATAAGAAGACTACACACATTAAAATGAAAGAAACATTAATACAAAGAAATCATCATACATTATTTTAACATATCAAGTACAAACTGAATACAAAGAAAACTTAATGTTCTAAAGTTCAAAAACATGAAATAAATGATAGACTAGGGTGTAGAATCATGCTGCGGACTAGAATGAGAAGCCATGAAGTCCAGAAAATTTGGATCGGTATCACGAAGATACCTTTCCACGAGTGAATAATGCTCGAACTTGTCTTTGTGCTCAGCTGCAAGTTGGGTAAGCTTGCTTTGGTTGTCAGCCTCACGCCGAGCGTTAGAAGCAGCTTGTTCTTCTATTTGGCGTTGAGCTTCTTCCAAATTATCTTGCAAAGCTTGAAACGATGATGAGCTTTCCTCGAACTTGCGTTTTCCACCAACATGAGACTCTGCGAGGCTTCCTATTCCATATGGTTTGCCTCTTTCATCCGTGAAAGTTGACTGCATCAATAAACCATAGATTTATGAAATACAAATGACATATTTATGAAATGCAAAGGACAGTAATGCAAATGACAAATTTATGAAATGCAAAGGACAGGAATGACAGATTTATGAAATTCAAAGGACAGAAAACGAAAGATAACATGAATAGATTTTGTATTTACCTGAAGAAAGACTTCGGTGTAGTCCTCTGTTGTTAGCTCTCGCGGTACCGACGTACCGTCTGAAAATTCAGGCCCGATCTCTTGCATTTTAGCTTGCAGGTTCTTCTCATAAGTGGGGGCGATCCTCTCAGCCTTCAGATCAACAAATGTCCCATCTGATTTTGTGTGAGTCTTCACAAAAACTTCACCGATACTAACCGGTCTTCCCAATTCCTCTTCCTGAAAATGTAACATATAAAGTTGTTACATAATAGAAAGTTGCAAAGTATTAGATATAGAATTTAAACTTACCATTTCTTGTTGGATTTGTTGATATGAATTTTGGCCTGATACGTGCTTGTGCACACCAAGGCTTTTACGGTCAGATTTCCGAGCAGCGGATGTGGTCTGAGACCTATCTTTAGCTTCGTCAGTGTCCCATTGCTCTGTCATTGTTGTCCACAGAGTTGGGTTAATCCAGTGTGATCGCTGTCGAGAAGTCCTTGCGGTGCTTACCATATCCTTCATCCGCCTTTGACAAATCCTCTCGAAATGTTGTTGTACAACCCCTGAGATTAATGCATCCCATGTGTGTGTTTTCTACAAGAGAAGTGTGATTCGGGTTAGTGGACATAATAGAAAGAAAGACATATGAAGAATAGCATGGACAGAAGAGAAATGCTAACCGCGAACTCGACGAAGTACCTTTCCTGACTATCCCGAGGCACAACAGTTGGACCATCAAATTTGTTTGTGAACACCTTGGTGATCTTCCTTGTCAGCTTCCCCTTGTGACGGCCAAACCTAGACAGAGAAGACATGAATTAGCAAACTTGTTTGTGAACACTAACCACATATCAGAGAAGACATGAATGACAAACTTGTTTGTGAACACTAGTGATGATCCAAAGTATACAGCAGAAAGGAAATTTCAGAGTTAGGAAACTCAGACAAACAACGAAGAAATGGCCTAAACTATCTCTGAGACACAAGCACTTTCTAAACACAAGCAAAGACAAGCAATATCAGGAAACACAAGCAATTTCTAAACACAAGCAATATCAGGAAACACAATATTAGGCTTATACTTCTAAACATTACAAGAACATAATCTAATGATATCAATATTCACCAAAGATAAAGAAATGGCCTAAACTATCTCTGAGACTCTGACACAAGATCACTTGCAACCCTGTTCTAGATCAGGCTTATACTTCTAAACATTACAAGAACATAAGCTGATGATATCAATATTCACCACACATAAGCTGATGATATCATTACAAGACCAATGTCTGCTCAATTTATAAAACACAGAGCCGGATCATGGTGAGGACAGGTTTTGGTTTTTTTTTTTTGGCATAACGGTTAAACTCCTAAATGTTTGGTGAGGACATTACAAGACCAATGTCTGCTCAATTTGTAAAACACAGAGCCGGATCCAATCTCAAAAACACAACAGATACATTGACTATCTGATTAATTTCATTTCCTTATATTTGCCACATTTTCTTCACTACACAATAAGACAGAATAGGCTTCCAATGATGATTCGCAGAACAAGTGACAACAACAATATCTATGTGAACACAAGCAATTTCTAAACACAAGCAAACACAAGCAATATCAGGAAACACAAGCAATATCAACAAACTAACAAACTGTATTATCCATTTCATAAACTACATAATCATGTCTCGGAATGGAAACTAACAAACTAACAAATACTCATGAATTTAGACAGGAATGGATAGAAACTTACCAAGTGGTGTTTGGCGGCTGAGGGCGTGTCGGAGATAGCACGGTTGTATACTCATGCCGGTTAGGCACCCTTAGCAGCGCCTCAAGCACCCTAAGTTGCTCTTCCGGGAGATTGGCTCCAATCTGTGCATTGTCATCAATGGGATTAACTTCGAAGTTGTTGGAGTTATGAGCTTCAGACGACTTATTGCTCTGACCGTCGGAGTTCTGCAGAGGAACACTCGGATTGGCATGTCTTGGTTCATAGGATGTTTTGGAAAAGCTCTGTAGGCGGTGGAAAGTCCCGGACATTTGGTGCAGACCTTGTCGATTGAGTGTGCACGGGGTTCGGAGGTGGCGACGACAGATTTGGAAGAACATGGCCCGCCGGCGTAAAGGTGTACTGCGGCGGTGCTCGCGACGAAGCTCCGGGTCATTGGGAAACGTTGGGAACGAGTTTTTTCCGATGCCCCCCACCGTTCTTATCTGCCGGCATCGTGTGACTCAAGAGTCGCCGGAAAATTGAAAGGAGAATAAGAGATTCGACGGTAAAGAAGAACCGGAAAGGCGAAGAGGCGATTGAAAGGGGATTTTGATTAATCAGAGACGAAGGTGATGGACTTAGGGTTTCGTAGGTTTATTTTTTTTTTATCTTTTCGGGTATAGTTAATTATTATTATGTGTAAGATATAGCAAGTAGTTACTTTGGCATAATGGTAAAACTCAAGAAGAATTCAGTCTACACCACGGTTCTAATCGTGGTGAGGACCACTCTTGGTTTTTTTTAATCTGAATGAAAAATCATATAGTTATGTATTATTATGTGTGATAGATAGTAATTAGTTATTTTGGCATAACGGTTAAACTCCTAAATGTTTAAGTCTCCACCACGGTTCAAATCATGGTGAGGACAAGTTTTGGTTCTTTTTTTAACTGAATGAAAAATCATCTAGTTAAGTATTATTTTGTGTGATACATATTTAATAGTTACTCTAGCATAATGGTAAATCTCTCACACTTGTTTCAGATC
>PKML01073651.1:322756-376135 GCA_002933935.1 Eutrema yunnanense
AATTCATCTTCTGGTTCTGCATCTCCGACATCGTAATCGAGGTTTATTTGGTCTCCTTGTACAAAATTGTCGAGTACGAGATCTTCAATTGTAGTCATCAATACAGCATCATCATTTTATGTTTGCAAAAGAGTCGGTTCTTTTTTTCATATTCCCCTGAAATGTTTCCACTCGGATTCCCTTTTAGAACATTGAGCCACAACTGCTTCGGTTTTTTTATGTATGGGTACATAATATAACAAACTCGATCCGCTTGCGATGCTGTTTGCAATATATAAATGTATATATAAGTTATACATCAATATATATATATATATATATATATATATATATGATACCGACATTAATAAGTACGTACCTATAATAAATGGTTCGTATTTATTGTATTTTCTCAATGAAAGAACGTGTACAACACCACCATTGCTCCTCCGAGTGCCTCTACCGATAACAGGGTCATACTAATTACACTTAAAAACTGTGATTCTCAAATTGACCATCCCCTCGTACTCGAGTTCTATGATATCATTTAAGGTCCCGTAGAAATCCGCTTCATCAGATGCATGAGTGTAGTTTTGACCTTAAACACAGATCCCATAGTTACATGTCTTTAGTCCAGCGCCGTGAGTCTCCGTATGAAACAAATAGCCTCTTGTAAAATACATTGGCCATGTTTTGACCTTATTCAAAGGCCCATGCACTATCTATTGAACCCATGTAGGAAATGGATTCGTGGCGTTCCAGTAAGTAACCTGAATATATATAAAAAAAGAGCGTAAATATATATAACTATAAATATATGCATAGTTATGAATATTTTATAGACATACATATTCTTTCACCCATAAATGATATTCGTCAGCTCTTTTCGCATAGAGTTCTTTTTCGGGAAGTCCCGGATATTTTGCAGAAATAAATTCCTCGAACATTCTACACAAGACCAACATAAATATGAGAAATTAAACAAGGAATATATATTAAAACGCAATATGGGAGAGATGCCAACTTATATATATACCTCTCAATTGGCTGAAAATATTCATAATTTCGTAAAACATATGCATGTGCGCATTGATAATCTCTCTCTGAGAGCCATATTTCATGCATTTCTCCGCTTGGACGCCCTACGTGAGTAAATATAGAAGGTACTCCTGGGACATGATATACGGGGACTTCACCTCCGTCGAATCTTGTTAATCTGACCAAATGAGTGAAAAAGTTATTCACATTAAAATACATAGCATGTGTATACAAATTAAATGGCAAAGTGGGCATGATGTGATTGATTTTAGCAGTAAAGTAGTGCTCTGAGAAATAAGCAATCTCGTCATTGATATATGATTCAACAATCGATCCTGCCGCATATCTTTTGTTCTTTGTTTTCCCTTTCAAGTTTTTGAAAAACCTTTCAAAAGGATACATCCACCTATACTAGACAGGGTCTCCTAATTCAACTTCGTAGGGCAGATGTATAGGCAGGTGCTCCATCACATCGAAAAAAGAAGGTGGAAAGATCTTTTCTAAATTGAATAGTATTAAAACTATGTTCTGTTTTAGAATTTGAATGCGACTTGTATGCAAAGTTCTCGAACATAAGTCCCGGAAAAATGCTCCAACCCCTACAATATACGTGAAAATTGCATGAGGTTACTATATAAGTTATTATTATATATCTATATAAAGAAATAATCGTAATTAGTACCTGATAACGCAAGGTGTACATTTCGGTCTAGGAGTTCTGCAAAGATAAATGGAAGTAACCGCTCCATAAAAATATGGCAATCATGACTCTTCATGCCTGAAAACTTTTGGTTATTCATATCAACACAAGTAGCTACGTCTGTAGAATAACCATATGGGAATTTAACTGCATGTTTCAGACATTCCAATAAACTTTTTCTGCTTCTTCTGTCAATGTGAAGGCTGGGAACAGAGCTTTACCCTCACTATCAATAGGTAAGTGTGGCCGAGAACAAAATTGTTCTATATCCAATCTTGACATGATGTTGTCTTTCGATTTACCCTTCCCACTCATAAGAGTATACATGATGTTGTGAAAAAAGTTCTTCTCTATATGCATCACATCAAGACAATGACGGAGATTGAGGTCCCTCCAGTACGGCAGCTCCCAGAATATGTTTTCCTTGTGCCAGTTATGTTGCTTCTCATAACCCGACTTCTTCTTTTCGTGACCATTTCCACTGACGTCCTTTGTTTTCGATGGACTTACACCAGCCAACCGCTCGTAATAAACTTTCTCACCGGTCAAAGACGGAGGTGGATACTCTGTCGAAGCGTCTTTTCCCTTTAGGAAATCTTTTTTATTCCTCCTCAGTGGATGACCATGAGGAAGAAATCTTCGGTGACAATCAAACCAACACGTCTTCCTTCCCTTAGGTAGATAAAAAGACTTTGTATCTTCCATGCAAACTGGACAAGACAATTTACCATGGGTTGTCCATCCGGATAACATGCTATACACCGGAAAGTCGCTTATCGTCCACATCAACACTGCTTTTAGATTGAAATTTTGATTCAAGGACACATCGTATGCATCGACACCATTAGACCACAACTCTTTTAAATCCTCAATGAGAGGTCGGAGGAAGATATCAAGACTAGCTCGCGGATGATTTGGCCCAAAATTCAGAATTGTAAGAAATAAATACTCTGTATTCATGCACATACCAGGGGGTAAATTATATGGAGTCAAGATGACAGGCCACAACGAATGATTACGAGACATGCCAAATGGATTGAACCCATCCGTACATAATCCAAGATAAACGTTACGGGGTTCTTCGGCAAACCGGGGATTTTGCGCTTGAAAATATCTCCACTCCGCAGAAGGAAGACCCATTTCTCCCTCCTTTGCTTGGTGCTCGGCATGCCATCGCATTGCCGCTGCAGTCTTCTCACTTTGATACATTTTATTTAATCTGTCAGCAATAGGTAGATACCACATACGACTGTATGGTACTTTGGTTATACGCCGATCGTTCTTAGGCTTCCATCTTTGTGCACCACAAAACCGACATTTATCCTCCTCGTCCTCTTTCCAGAAGATCATACAATTGTTAATACAAACATCAATTGTATGATATGGGAGACCTAAATTGCGCATCAATTATTTTGTCTTGTAATGTGAACCGGGTGACTTGTTTCCTTCTGGTAAATAGCCTGTCAAGATTCCGCAAACCGAATCCACTGACTTTTCACTCATATTATATCCTGCCTTATTTTGCATGACTCGAGCAGCTAAGGATAACTGTGAGTGACCTTCACGACAACCATCATATAATGGAGTATTCGCTCCTTCTAACAAGTCGTAGAATATATTTGAATGGTTACGTACCGGTTCTTCTACATTCTGATAACTACCATACTGATGATAGTTATCAAAACTCACGTTATCACGAAATGCATCATTCACCATATCCACATATCTATCTTCTACTACATTACCCACTTCTTCACTCCCACTTAAATGCGTCGGATCAACATAACTCGTTCCTAAATCCATATTGATTTCTTCTCCATGCTTATACCAAACATAATAATCTGGCATAAATCCTCTACTATATAGATGATTCCAAATTCTAGTCCCCGGGAGAAATTTGTCGTTCTTACAAACATTACAAGGGCAGTAAAACTTACCCCCATTGCTCTGCGCTATAGGCTGGTTATTTGCAAATGCCATGAATTGTTCCACCCCCGTGCCAAACTCTACCGAGAAATTTTCCGTCTCTTCATCGATCCGCTTATACATCCACTCCCGAAAATTACTATAATTTTAATTTCCCGACATTATAAAAAAAACTGTTTCTCTTCTAAATTTAGTGTTTTTTTTAAGAGAAAGGAGATTGTGAGAATGAGGAGAACGATGGTCTGAAGTTTTCATCTATAGACAATTTTCCGACTGATTTGCGACTATATAGCGACTGTTGTACGATTATGAGTTGTAGTCGCAAAAAGTAGGTACAAGTAGGTTCAACAACAATTACACGTGTTAAATGCTGTTATTTTACGACCAACAAACGACTGGTTTGCGACCCGCCGAAAAAGTCGCAAAGTAGTCGCAAAGTTGCGACTACTGTACGACTAAAGTTTTCCGACTCAATAGTAGTCATAGTTTGGTCGTAAATATGCGACTATTGCCCGACTAATAAATTTGGTCGCAAATTACCGACTATAATGCGACTATATTCATGTAGTCGTAATCTATAGTCGCACATTAGTCGCTAATTAGTCGTGATTATTTACGACTACACATGTAGTCGCAAACTGTAGTCGCGAAAACCATGTTTTCTTGTAGTGGTATGGTTCGTTATCTTTGCCTAAACCTTTGATGAGAAAATCAAGTCCAAATAAAATAGAGCTAGCATATTCCGTCATAGAGAATCTCTACAGTCTAAATTCCTCTGGGGATTTCGCATTAACAGATTCTCTAGCTACCGCCTAATCTAGAACCAAATTACGAAAGAGCATGTTACTAGGAGATAGCGTAGAAGCACACTGGTTGGTTATCATCATGGATTCCTTTCATCATTCCCCCAAAATGTATTCCTACGCTTTTTGAAAAATTTGAATTTTTTTAAGAAAAATGTCGAAAAATGCAAAATGCAAAAACAAATGAAAGAAGTGGTGGTTAGTAAAGGAATGGAATCCTCCCCCAGAATTAAATCACACTGTCTTCAGTGTGAAATAAATCGAGTAAACACGAATAATAGAGGTATGTAATAATTGAAAAAGTTAAAGAGAAAAATAAAACTTACCTAGATGCGGTCGGGGAATGGATTTGCGAATGGAATGGTAGGTGATGATATGGGGATGGGAATGGATGTGGGGATGTTCGGGAATGGTTTGGAATCGATCGAGGAATGAAACAAATTGTTCAGGATCGGCGGAGGGCTGGCTGCGGGATAGACTTGTGCGGCCGCGGCCACTGGTAAGCCGGCCGCGGGTCGGTTGATCACGACCTTGGCTAAGGGCTAGCTCACCGTGGGTCAGGCTTATGCAGCCGCAGTCGAGCTTCTTTTGCGGTCGAGTCCTTCCTTGCGGTTCGGACTGGACTGAGCAGCTTTGAACTGTGTCTCCATCTTTTTGTCTTTTTGGTTTTTTGATTTTTTTGGGTTTTTTTATTTTTTAGAAAACTGAAAACTAAGAAAAGAAAAAGTTAGTAGAAAAAGAAAGAAAAGCGTACCTAAAATGGGTTGCCTCCCATTGAACGCTTTTGTTTAAAGTCGTTTAGCTCGATGTTGGTATTGAGATGAGCTCAGTCGTAGAAAGACAGTGTCTTACGACAAGTCTTTTTTGATCATCTTTTGGTTTCCTCATCATGTGAATCATCGCTTGTTCGTGGATCGGGATCAAGTTCGGGATCCATCATGCTAGAATGTCTTTCTTTTCTTTTTTGAGTGGTATGGCAGTGTAGAACACGTCTTTGTCGATGTTAGTGAATGAAACACGTCGATTTGGCCAATCCATGATGGCTCCAACGGTTGATAAGAACGTCCATCCTAGAATTATCGGTGTTGCATCTTTCTTCGTTGTTTGGACGATGTAAAAGTTGACGGGGGCTATGCAATCTCCGATTCTTATTGGCATGTCGCAGGCAATCCTTTTTGGTGTGGTACAAGTCTCGTTGGCCAAGCTGATTTTTTCCGGGTATGGTGTATGTGCTTAATACCGATGCGCTTTGCGGTTGATTTTGACATGATTCTCAAGCAAGCTCCGGAATCAAAAAGAACGTTCTTAAATTCAATTCCACGGATGCTACAAGTGATAAGGAACTGACCTTGTTCTTCGATTTTGTGGAGACTCCTAACGGATTTTCTGTTCATGGCATTGTTGAAAAGATCATCTATCTCCGTTATGGACTCTTT
This sequence comes from Eutrema yunnanense, assembly GCA_002933935.1. Lineage (NCBI taxonomy): Eukaryota > Viridiplantae > Streptophyta > Magnoliopsida > Brassicales > Brassicaceae > Eutrema > Eutrema yunnanense. The sequence goes on from PKML01073651.1 coordinate 328,639, forward strand.
TCTTTCACACAAAAATGACCAATCATATCATCCATGTCAGCTCTAACAAAAGTAGTACCTCTAGGTAGATTATGGACCACGTTGTTGAACACGTGTTCCAATTCTGCTAGTGGAAAAGGGTTAATCTGCAATTGTAAGAATGGGTTTGATGGGAATCTATACCTTAAAAACGGTTGCCAAGGTACTTTAACTTGAATTCGTTTTCTTTTGAGTAATTAATTGTTCTCCTCATAGATTTCTTGTTGCATCTTACGGGCTTTTTCCTTGTGCCAGACATCAATGAGTATACTACCCATAGACATAACTGTTCGGATCACAAACCTGTAGAAACAGGGTTGGGGACTACTTTTGTAAGTGATATATCGTGGTTTTTACCCTGTTTAAGCCATGATATAAGTCCATTTTATCAAGTCTTTATTCTATTATAGAGTCTTTTAGAGTCTTTTACAGGTTTTAGCACATTTGGAGCATTATTAGAAATATTGGAGTTTTATGGAGCATTATGGAGCAAAACTGAAATCTAGCGACTAAGTCCTGATCGAAGCGTCAAGCATCGATCGATACCCCCTAGTATCGATCGACACCCATCGGAGCAGAATACAAGTCGCGACTTTAATGAAGTTTGAAGAATTGCAGAACTTGCCCAGAAGACTTTAATATTTACAAGAAGGCCCCAATTCGTGTTTAGACTATTTAATTAGGTTTTAGAGCCGCTTTCATGGCTATGGTTATTTTACTTTGGTTTTGAGAGAGAGCTTTTGAGGGGAGACAAGTCTGAAATTTTGTTCGTCCGAGAGAGGATTTCGAACCCCTGTTTTACTCTACTCTTATTTATTCTATTGATGATTTATTCAGTTATGTTGATTGTTTCATTCTCCATGTCTGAGTAGATCCCTTGTTAGGTTCAGCGTTCTCAATAGGGTTTTCTCTGAATGTTAGGTTGATTTATTATTAGGATTCCTATCTGAATTAGTTCTTCACCATAGGTTGTTTGCAAAGCTAATTCTTGATTGATCACCTAGAACTTAGGTCTTAGGATAATTGGTTAGGCACGAGAGTGCGATTAATTACCTGACAGAACCTAGGGTGAGCAAAACACTATTCGCAAAGAGATTTGGTTTAGATGTTTTGTGAACAAATCAAACTTGAAAATAAAAGCTGGTTTAGACTTTAGGATTCGCAAAGAGATTTGGAATTCCTAGGATTTAGACTTAGATAATTCTCGTAACGAGAGTTGGTTAATTATACCATAGTGATTTGAGTTCAAGAACCGCGCTAAATCCGAATCGTGTTAGTTAGTTCATCTGCATTCAGTGATTCCCTGAGAAATCCCATGAACCTAGCCTTTATCCAATTGATTTCACAACTGTTTAATTTACATTCTGTCTTTTAATACCATTGATTGCTTAGCGTGATTCTCACCTATATAATCTATTGTGTGTTTCTGTGAGTCCTTGTGTTCGACCCCTAGTTATACTACTACAACTGCTTTAGTATCTTTTAGGGTATTAATTTGAGCATATCAAATTTGGCGTCGTTGTCGGGGACTCAATTCACCATTAGATTTTAGTCTGAGAAATTCGAATAAGCTCGACTGTATTGGTCGATACTCGCCATTTTCTTTTGTTGATATCGATCGACACCACTTGGTATCGATCGATACTCATCGTGTTACTAAGTTACTAACGTTTTGACTCTTGTTTTCAGGTGTATGCCTAATCGCACATCCAGAAGGAACAAGAACGCTGAGCTAGTTGATCTGTCACTCGAGCAACTATCACTTGTGGAACGCACAAACCGAAGAGCAAAGAAACCAGCAACAATGAACAACAATCAAGTAGAGTTGGTTCAAGATGCAGTTGGTGCATACAGGGACCCAGAGGGTCGTTTGTACAATGAATAAGGACAACGTCTGGATGGAGAGGGGAACATCATTCTACCTGCTCCCGTTGTCGCTGGGAATGTCGTTGGGAACGTGAACGCATCGAATGCTGAAAACGCTGTGGTTAATCGTGGTAGGACGATTGGTGAGTGCAACAGACCTGACCAATTCTACGCAAATCGCTCTGCGATTCGTCCACCTGCCTATCAGAGGAATGACTTTGAGCTGAAGCCTGCATACTATACTCTTGTGAGCCATCATCTTTTTCATGGTCTTTCCAGCGAACATCCCATGGATCACATTGAGAGGTTCGAAGACTTGGTCACCAGCATCAAATGCAATGGAGTGTCCTACGACTACCTTTTCTGCAAGCTTTTCCCATACTCACTTGGTGGGGAAGCGACTTACTGGCTTAAGCAGTTGACTCCTGGATCGCTGACTACCTGGGAGAAAACTAAGACTGCTTTTCTGAACAATTTCTATGATGATGCACGATCTGAGGATCTGAGGAACAAGATTTCCCAGTTTTCTCAAGGACCTACTGAGGCGTTCAAGGCTGCTTGGACGAGATATAGATCGTATCAGAGAGATTGTCCACATCACGGATACTCTGATGTTCAGTTGATGGGTTTCTTTTTCAGAGGACTCGACTGGAGGTATCAGATGACTTTGGATGCTTCGAGCAATGGGAATTTCAACACCAAGTATCCTGATGAGGCCTATGTACTGATTGAGAACTTGGCGTCTGGTGTCTAGTAATAGCACCAAGAATGCTGATTTTGAGCGGAAAAGGCTAGCTGGTAACGTGGATGGTTCGCAGATCGCTGATTTCCAAGCTAAGTTGGATTCTATGCACAGTCTTCTGCTGGGCAAAACGCAGAAAGCTGTTCACTCTGCTGAGGAAGTTGAGGTATTCAACGAGGACGAAGTAGAGGATGTTAACTACATTGGTGGTTCTGGCTTTCAGGGTCAGAGAAATCAGTTCAACAACAACCGAAACTTCAACAACAACTCGCAGCCAGGAGGGTCGAATGTATATCAGGAACTATGGGAATTCAACTTATCAACATGTACCCGCTAAGCTTCCGGATAGCAAGATCGAGTCCATGTTCGAACAACTTCTTCAAGGACAGCAGAAGCTTACTGTGGATTTCAATGGGAAGATTGATGTCCTATATACTGACCTAAGTGGAAGGATCGACGCTATCAATATTCAGCAGAAGAAGCTGTAACTTCAAATAGCTCAGACTTCGGAGGCTGTAAAAAGACAGGAAGGTTTTCTTCCAAGGAAAGTAGAAAACCCAATGGCTCATATCAACGCAGTCACCTTAAGGAGTGGAAAAAAGCTCATAATTAACCTGATTGCAGATATTCTCGTTGATCTGGACGATGAGGATACCGAAATTTCCCCAGTATCGATCGAGACCAGTCAGCATCGATCGACACCCATCATGATACTTTCACGGGACAAATCAAAACTGCGAGTGTCGATCGACACTCCCCCAGCATCGATCGATGCTGATCCTGCAGTCAAACCGACTCCTGAGAGCCCGAAAGCAGTGCCTACTAAGGTTGCAGAAAGAGTTTATACACCAAGGATACCTTATCCCAGAGCTGCTGGGAAGACTAAGAAGGAGGTGGAAGACTCTAGATGCAAAGCCATTATGGATAAATTGATCGTTGAACTCCCTTTCATCGATGCCATCAAAACCTCTCCATCTTTCAGACGATATATCAAAAGGATGGTGTCTAGCATCTTGAATCTTGAAGAGGGATGCTTAATGTTTACGCAAGAGTGCAGTGCAATCCTGACCAACAGGATCCCAAGTAAGTTGCCGGATCCAGGGAGTTTTGTGTTAGATTGCACGATATTCACCAACAGATTTGAGCGTTCTCTTTGTGACCTTGGCTCAAGTGTCAACCTCATGCCATATTCAGTTGCCAAAAGGATGGGGATGACAGACTTCACAACCACGAGGATCTCTCTGATACTCGCTGATCGTTCGGTTAGACTTCCAGAGGGGTTACTCGAAGATGTCCCTATTAAGATTGGGAACTGCTTGATCCCAACTGATTTCATCATCCTGAAGTATGATGCTGAACCTAAGGACCCTCTCATCCTAGGTAGACCATTCCTTTCTACAGCCGGTGCTTTGATTGATTGTAAGAATGGGAATATCGCTCTCAATATTGGTGATTTGGTCATGACTTTCCATATGGAAAAGATGATGAAGAGACCAACCATAGATGGGCAAACCTTCTTTATTGATACCTTCAGTGACATGGCCGAAGAGTATTTCCTGGAGATGCATCCTAAGGACCCACTAGAGAGAGCATTGGTATGCTCAGCCACTTCAGATGAGCACTAGTGCGACGACACGGCTGGTTACTCGAAGATGCTCGATTCAGCATTGCCACTATCGATCGATACCCCCTTAGTATCGGTCGATGCCCTACGAATCGAAGGAGAGATGGACGGACATTCTAAGCAAACTGATGGGCTTGGAGATTGGAGCGCAGAGAACGCTCCAAAACTGGAACTGAAGCCACTCCCACTGAACCTGAGGTATGGTTTTCTTGGTCTGAATTCTACATACCCTGTAATTGTCAATGCTTCTTTGAACAACGCAGATATTGCCTTACAGCTGAACAAGCTGCGCAAGTATCGCAAAACTCTCGGCTATTCTCTTGATGACATTTCAGGTATATCACCGGACCTGTGCATGCATAGGATTCACCTTCAGGACGAGTGAAAGACTTCAGTTGAACATCAGAGGAGGCTAAATCCGAACCTGATGGAAGTGGTCAAAAAGGAGGTGATGAAGCTTTTAAAAGCTGGTGTCATCTATGCTATTTCAGATAGCTCTTGGGTCAGTCCAGTACACGTTGTTCCTAAAAAAGGAGGGATAACCGTGGTAAGGGATGAGAAGGATGAGATGATTCCTACCAGAACTATCATTGGGCATCGAATGTGCATTGATTACAGGAAGCTGAATGCAACTACACGGGAGGATCATTTTCCATTGCCATTCATTGACCAGATGTTGGAAAGGTTGGCTAGTCATCACTACTACTGTTTCCTCGATGGATATTCAGGTTTCTTGCAGATTCCAATACATCCGGATGACCAAGGGAAAACGACCTTTACATGTCCATATGGCACGTTCGCATACAGGTGAATGCCATTTGGACTCTGTAACGCTCCAGCCACTTTTCAGAGATGCATGATGTCTATCTTCACAGACATGATTGAGGATTTCATTGAGGTGTTCATGGATGATTTTTCAGTATATGGATCATCGTTCAATGACTGTCTGGCTAACTTGTGCAAAGTACTCCAGAGATGTGAAGAGAAACACTTGGTCCTTAACTGGGAAAAGTGTCACTTTATGGTTCAGGATGGCATCGTACTTGGGCACAAGGTTTCTGAAGCTGGAATCGAAGTCGACAGGGCAAAAATTCAGGTTTTGACTAGCCTCCAACCACCAAATTCTGTAAAGGATATTCGAAATTTCCTTGGTCATGCTGGGTTTTACAGGAGGTTTATCAAGGATTTCTCCAAGATAGCACGCCCACTCACTGCTTTACTATGCAAAGAGATCAAATTCGATTTCACATCTGACTGTCTTGCAGCTTTCGAGGAGATAAAAAGGCTTTGGTGAGTGCCCCTATTGTGCAACCTCCCGATTGGACTCTGCCTTTTGAGATTATGTGCGACGCCAGCGATTTTGCTGTTGGATCTGTTCTGGGTCAGATGAAGGATAAGAAGCTGCACGTCATCTATTATGCCAGCAGGACTTTGGACGATGCTCAGCGAAACTACAGCACCACAGAGAAAGAACTACTTGCAGTCGTCTTCTCCTTTGAGAAGTTTTGATCATACTTGATTGGGAGTAAAGTGATTGTCCACACAGATCATGCTGCTCTCAAGTATCTGATGCAGAACAAGGACCTTAAGCCTCGTCTTTGTCGTTGGGTTCTTTTGCTACAGGGTTTCGACATCGAGATTAAGGATAAGAAGGGCATAGAGAACGGGGTCGCTGACCACCTTTCGAGGATTCGGATCGATGCATACGTTCCCATTGATGACCAACTACCAGAAGAGTCCATATACTTCATTGAGACTGAATTTCAGATGGGTTTCGGAGAAACGCAGCAATTCCCACGAATTGCAGGCCTTGGTATCGATCGANAAACTCTAAATGAGACTTAAATGCAAGACAAGACCATGATTATGCATGGAATCTACACAAAACTACATATGAAATGCATGATGAAACAATGCGATATATGAGTATATCAATCGACACTCCTATGGTATCGGTCGATACCAAGCTTCTTCCGAACCAGTTTTGACTGTTGAACATCTTGGTGATTCAGAGGAATATATCACAGCTGCAGCCGATTCTGATCAACCATGGTATGCTGATATCGCCAACTACCTCACTGCAAATGCAGAACCAAAGCATTTCAAGAGCTATCACAAGAAGAAGTTCCTGCGAGACATAAGGCGATACTTCTTGGATGAACCTTACCTGTACAAGCACTGTTCTGATGGTATTTACAGGAGATGCATTGCGGAGTCCGAGGTACCTAAGGTGACTATGCTGGGCACTTTGCCACTTTCAAGACAGTGTCCAAGATTCTTCAAACAGGTTTCTGGTGGCCTACTATGTTCAAGGACACCCATACTTTCGTTTCACAGTGCGATGCCTGTCAGAGGAGAGGGAAGATCAGTAAGAGGCATGAGATGTCATAGAATTTCATCCTTGAGGTTGAGATTTTCGATTGTTGGGGCATCGATTTTATGGGTCCTTTTCCTTCGTCGTACGAGCACAAATATATCTTGGTTGCTGTGGATTATGTGTCTAAGTGGGTTGAAGCCATTGCTAGCAGAACCAATGATTCTTCGGTGGTCCTTAAGCTGTTTAAGACCATCATTTTTCCTCGATTTGGAGTGCCTCGAATCGTGATAAGTGACGGTGGCTCTCACTTTATCAACAAAATTTTCGAGCGGTTGCTAAAAAAGTATGGTGTGAACCATCGTGTTGCTACTCCGTACCACCCTCAGACAAGTGGACAAGTTGAGGTTTCCAACAGGCAAATCAAGGAGATCCTGGAGAAGACAGTGAACGTTACAAGGAAAGATTTGTCTGTGAAACTGGATGACGCACTTTGGGCTTACAGGACGGCTTACAAGACACCACTTGGGACTACACCGTTTCACTTGCTGTATGGCAAGTTGATATATAATGGTTTTTACCCGTTTTAGGCCATGATATAAGTCCATTTTATAGAGTCTTTCTGCTATTTCGTAGTATTTTAGAGTCTTTTACAGGTCTTAGCACGTTTGGAGACTAATTGGAGATATTGGAGCTTTCTAGAGCATTTTGGAGCAAAACTGGAGTTCGTGTTGCTGAGTGACTTTAATGAAGAGTTGAAGAATTGCAACTTGGTCCAGAAGTCTTTAATAATTACAAGAAGACCCCAACTCTTGTTTTAGGTTATTTAGAGGGATTTTACAGCCACTTTGTTGGCTACGCTTATTTTATTATGAATTTGTGAGAGAGCTTTCCAGGGAGACAAGTCTGAAACTCTGTTCGTCGAGAGAAGATTTCGAACCATTTGTTACTCTTTCTTATTTTTATATTGAGTATTTATTCAAACATGTTTATTGATTCAATCTCCATGTCTGAGAAGATCTCTTGTTAGGTTTAGGGATTCTCATAAGGGATTTCTTTGAATGCTAGGTTGATTAGTTACTTAGGGTTCACAATCTAAATTAGTTCTTCACCTTAGGTTGTTCTCAAAGCTAATTCTAGATTGATCACCACCTAGAACTTAGATCTTAGGATAATTGATTAGGCACGATAGTGCAATTAATTACCTGATAGAACTTAGGGTGAGCAAATTGATTACTCGCAAAGAGATTTGGTTTAATTGATTTGTGAACATATCAAACCTGAACATTAAAACTGATTTATTCTTAGGAATTTGCAAAGAGATTTGGGATTCTGAGGTTTAGATTTAGATAATTCTCGCAACGACAGTTGGTTAATTATAGCTTAGTGATTTGAGTTCAAGAACAGCGCTAAATCTGAACCCTGATTAGTTAGTTTATTTTGCATTCATTGATTTCCTGAGAAATATCCCTGAACCTAATCTTTCCCCAACTGAATTACAACTCGTTTACTGCCTACTGCTTTTAATTAAATTGAACTGCTTAGCTTAATTTGATACTATATAATCTATTGCGTGATTTCTGTGAGTCCTTGTGTTCGACCCCTACTATTGCTGCAACAACTGCTTAGTACTTTTAGGGTATTAATTTGAGCATATCAAATTTGGCGCCGTTGCCGGGGACTCAATTTCGCCATTAGATTTTAGCTGTCGAGTTTCGACTAAGTCCGTCAGTATCGATCGATACTACCTTGTATCGGTCGATATTTGTCGTTTTTCTTTTGTTGATATCGATCGACACCACTTGGTATCGATCGATACTCATCACGATTTTGTTACTTACGTTCTTGAATTTTGTGTTTCAGGTGCATGCCTAATCGCGAAACCAGAAGAAACAAGAACACTCTGCTAGTCAATCTATCGTTAGAGAACCTAGCACGTTTGGAACGCACAAACAGAAAGACAAGGCAATCATCAGTGATGAACAACCCAGTGGTTTTGAGAGCTGATGAGGCTGGAGTCTTGAGAGACCAAGAGGGTCAAGTGTGCAATGAGGGAGGGCAGCGACTTGATGAGGCTGGAAATGTCATTGCCCCTCCTGCTGCTGTTGTTGGTCAGATTGTCGCGCCAGCTGCGCAGGCCAACGTTGGGAATGCTGGAGCTGATCGAGGTAGAACACTTGGTGAGCATAACCGACCTGATCAGTTCTTTGCCAATCGAGCTGCGATTCGCATTCCAACTTTTCAGAGGAATGACTTCGAACTGAAGCCAGCATACTACGCTCTTGTGAGTCAAAACCCCTTCTATGGCTTACCTCATGAGCATCCCATGGATCATATCGAAAGGTTCGAGGATGGAGTGCCCAATGAGTTCCTTTTCTGCAAGCTCTTCCCGTACTCTCTGGGTGGAGATGCTGCTTATTGGCTGAAGCAGTTAGCTCCTGATTCGCTGACTACATGGGATGAGACGAGGAATGCGTTCCTCATCAATTTCTATGATGATGCAAGATCTGAAGAGCTCAGAAACAAGATCTCCCAATTCTCTCAGGGTCCAACAGAGGCACTCAAAGCTGCTTGTATTCGTTTCAAGTCCTATCAGAGAGACTGTCCGCACCATGGGTTCACTCAGGTTCAGCTGCTGGACACTTTCTACAGAGGGGTTGATTGGAGGTAACAGATGGGTATGGATGCAGCGAGTAATGGGAACTTCTTCACCAGTTATCCAGATGATGCGGTCGTGCTGATTGAGAACTTAGCGTCTAGTAATAGCACCAAGAATGCTGATTTCGAGCGAAAGAAGCTAGCTGGAGGAGTTGATGGGTCGCATATTGCTGATGTGCAGGCCAAGCTGGATTTCCTGATCGGGAAGTCAAAGAAATCTGTGCACTTTGCTGATGAAGTGGCCAATGTGGAAGAAGAAGAGGAGGATGTTAACTACGTTGGTGGTTCTGGTTTTCAGGGTCATCGATTTGGGAACAACAACAACCGGAACTTCAACAACAACAATCAGCAAGGTGGGTACAAGTTTTAGGGGAACCAATCTGGTTTCGGAGCGAAGCAGTTTACTCAGAAACCACTTCAGAGCAGCGATTTCGCTCGAAATTATGGAAATTCTTCATACCAACTCATTTCCCCAAAAACCATGGAGAACAAGATGGAATCCATGATGGAGCAGATTCTTCAGGGACAGCAGAAGCTGCAGGGAGATTTCAATGGGAAGTTCGACTCTCTGTACATCGATCTGAATGGAAAAATCGAAGCCATCACTCTTAGCCAGAGGAAGCTGGAAACTCAGGTCGCTCAAACAGTAGCAGCTATAAAGAGGCGAAAAGGATTTCTACCTGGAAAAACTGAGAATCTAAGGGCACACATCAATGCCATCACCTTGAGGAGTGGAAAAGAGGTGCTTACAGGAGTGAAGAACAGCTCGATTGCTGGGAATCTTGTCGATCTTGCTGGAGATGATTTTTGGGATTCTGAAGATCCCTAGGTATCGATCGATACCAGCCAGCATCGATCGACACCAGTCCAGACATCTGCCCGACTGAATCCAAAAACCCCAGTATCGATCGATACCCCTCTAGTATCGATCGATGCTGAGACACAGCAAGAGAAAGAGCCCGAGATTGTCAAGGAAAGGGTGTATAAACCCAAGATGCCATATCCTATACTTCCTAAGGTGACAAAGAAACAATGGGAAGACGCCAGGTGCAAGGCTATGCTGGATAAGTTGGTCGTGGAGCTTCCTTTTGTTGATGCCATTAAGACTTCTCCAACTTTCAGGAGATACGTGAAGAATATGGTCTCTAGCAACGTGAACCTGGAGGAAGGTGTCATGATGATCACAGCTGAGTGCAGTGCGATCTTACTCAACAAGATTCCCAAGAAGCTACCAGATCCAGGGAGCTTTGTATTGGACTGCACTATCTTCACAGAGAGATTTGAGCGAGCTCTCTGCGATATTGGGTCGAGTGTGAACCTCATGCCACACTCAGTTGCCAAGCGAATGGGGATGACAGATTTCCAATCTACAAGGATTTCGCTGGTACTTGCTGATCGCTCAGTGCGACTTCCAGAGGGACTACTCGATGATGTCCCAATCAAGATTGGGAATTGCTTGATCCCAACAGATTTCATCGTCCTGAGGTACGATGCTGAGCCTAAGGATCCCCTTATCCTAGGCAGACCATTCTTTGCAACTGTTGGGGCCTTGATTGACTGCAGGAATGGCAAGAAAGCTCTCAACATCGGTGACTTGGTGATGTCCTTTGACATGGAGAAGATGATGAAAAGGCCAACCATCGATGGGCAGGCATTATATGTGGACAGATTCAGTGACATAGCTGAGGAGTACTTCCTGGAGATGCACCCTGAGGATCCACTGGAGAGAGCGTTAGTCTGTTCGGCCACTTCGGAGGTCCGTTCATGCGACGAAACTGCTGGATACTCGAAGATGCTTGATTCAGCATCACCAGTATCGATCGATACCCCCTAGTATCGATCGATACCCTACGGCCAGAAGGAGAGTTGGCCAAAGGTTCTAAGCAAGCTGCTGGGCTTGGAGATTGGAGTGTAGAGAACGCTCCCAAAGTGGAACTAAAGCCACTTCCAGCGAATCTGAGGTATAGTTTTCTTGGTCCTAATTCCACATACCCAATAATCGTTAATGCTTCCTTGAATACCACAGAGGTCGCTTTACTGCTGAGCAAGCTGCGCAAGTATCGCAAAGCTCTTCGCTATTCTCTTGCTGACATTTCAGGTATACCACCAGACTTGTGCATGCAGCGGATTCACCAGAGGACGAGTCAAAGTCTTCAATTGAGTGTTAGAGGAGGCTGAATCCGAACCTGAAGGAGGTGGTCAGGAAGGAGGTGATGAAGCTGTTGGAAGCAGGGATTATCTATGCCATCTCGGATAGTTCCTGAGTTAGTCCAGTTCACGTTGTGCCTAAGAAAAGAGGCATAACTATGGTGAAGAACGAGAAGGACGAGCTGATCCCTACAAGGACAATCACTGGTCATAGAATGTGCATTGACTACAGGAAGCTGAATACAGCTACAAGGAAGGATCACTTCTCATTGCCATTCATTGACCAGATGCTGGAAAGGTTAGCGAGTCACCCATACTACTGTTTTCTCGATGGGTACTCAGGATTTTTCCAGATCCCTATACATCCAAAGGACCAGGGAAAGACGACCTTTACATGTCCCTATGGCACATTCGCCTACAGAAGAATGCCATTTGGATTATGTAACGCTCCAGCGACCTTTCAGCGATGCATGATGTCGATTTTCACAAACATGACAGAGGAGTTTATGGAGGTGTTCATGGACGACTTTTCAGTGTATGGATCGTCATTCAAAGACTGTCTGGATAACTTGTGCAAGGTGCTTCAGCGATGCGATGAGAAGCACTTGGTTCTTAATTGGGAGAAGTGCCACTTCATGGTACAAGATGGCATTGTTCTTGGGCACAAGGTTTCTAAGGCAGGGATCGAAGTCTACAAGGCTAAGATTCAGGTCATGACGAGCTTGCAGCCTCCACGATCTGTTCCTGAGATACGAAGCTTCCTTGGTCATGCTGGGTTTTACAGGAGGTTCATCAAGGATTTCTCCAAGCTTGCACGTCCGCTCACAGCCCTGCTATGTAAGGAAGTCAAGTTTGACTTCACATCTGATTGCCTTGTAGCCTTCGAGGAGATCAAGAAGACATTGGTTAGTGCTCATGTTGTCCAACCACCTGATAGGAGCTTGCCTTTTGAGGTCATGTGTGATGCCAGTGATTTTGCTGTTGGAGCTGTGTTGGCCAGAGGAAAGACAAGCAGCTTCACGCTATTTTTTATGCCAGCAGGACGTTGGATGATGCTCAGCGAAATTACAGCACCACTGAGAAGGAGTTGCTCGCAGTCGTTTTCTCTTTTGAGAAATTTTGGTCCTACCTGATTGGGAGCAAAGTCATTGTCCACACAGACCATGCTGCGCTCAAATATCTGCTGAAGAACAAGGATCTCAAGCCTCGTATATGCCGATGGGTTCTTTTGCTTCAAGGTATCGACAACGAGATCAAGGACAAGAGAGGAGTTGAGAATGGCGTTGCTGACCACTTATCGCGACTAAAGGTGGATGAGGTCGTACATATTGATGATTGCTTACCAGAGGAAGGTGTTTACCTCGTTGAAGCTCAACTTCGAGACATGTATCCCGAAAATCTGCAATTTCCATGAATGCAGACTTTCGGTATCGATCGATACTCACCTAGTGTCGATCGATACCCGTAGCGACCCGAGCCTGTTTTGTCCGTAGAGCATTTAAACTCCTATGATGTCTATCTAGTTGCTGACTCTAGTGCTTCACGTCCATGGTACGCAGACATTGCCAACTACCTTGCTGTAGAGACTGAGCCACAGTATCCCACAACATATGCAAGGAAGAAGTTTATGCGAGAGATAAGGAGATTCTTCTGGGATGAGCCTTACCTTTACAAGCATTGCTCAGATGGTATCTACAGAAGATGCGTTGCAGAGTCTGAGATGCCAACTATCCTTTTCCATTGCCATGGGTCTGAATATGCTGGTCACTTTGCTACTTTCAAGACGGTGTCCAAGGTTCTTCAAGCAGGCTTCTGGTGGTCTACTATGTTCAAGGATGCTCATGCTTACATCTCACAGTGTGATGTCTGTCAGAGGAGAGGGAAGATCAGCAAGAGACATGAGATGCCACCGAATTTCATCCTTGAGGTTGAGGTTTTCGATTGATGGGGCATCGATTTTATGGGTCCTTTTCCCTCGTCACACAAGAACAGGTACATCCTGGTTGCTGTGGACTATGTGTCCAAATGGGTGGAAGCGATTGCCAGTAGAAGAATGACTCCGCGGTGGTTGTTAAGCTTTTTAAGACCATCATCTTCCCTCGATTTGGAGTACCTCGAATTGTCATCAGTGATGGTGGCTCTCACTTTATCAACAAGATATTCGAGAGGTTGCTGAAGAAGTATGGTGTAAACGATCGAGTGGCTACTCCATATCCCCCTCAAACCAGTGGGCAAGTCGAGGTCTCTAACAGGCAAATCAAGGAGATTCTGGAAAAGACAGTGGGTGCTTCAAGGAAGGATTGGTCTACAAAGTTGGATGATGCGCTATGGGCTTACAGGACTGCTTTCAAGACACCGTTGGGCACTACACCATTTCACCTGCTGTATGGGAAAGCATGTCACCTTCTAGTGGAGATTGAGCACAAGGCAGCATAGGCGACGAAGTTTCTGAACTTAGACATCAAGCCTGCTGCAGAAAGGAGGTTGATTCAGCTGAACGAGCTGGATGAGATAAGGCACCATGCCTACGAGAACTCGAAGATGTACAAGGAGAGGACTAAAGCCTATCATGATAAGAAGATCATCTCCAGACATTTCGAGCCAAATGACCAGGTACTTCTGTATAACTCTCGTTTGCAATTGTTTCATGGTAAAATGCGTTCTCGTTGGTCAGGTCCCTTCACGATCAAAGAAGTCCGACCACATGGAGCTGTTGTGCTGATAAGTCCTGTAGGGGATGAGTTCACTGTCAATGGACAGAGGGTGAAACACTAATGGGCGAAAGCCAAAATTCCAACAGGGCAGATAATGCCTTTGGATGATGCACCCACAGCCTGAAAGGCGTTACAGTCAAGCTAATGACGTTAAACGAGCGCTTGGTGGGAGGCAACCCACTGGTGAGTCTGTTTTTGAGTCTTTTTCATTTGCATTTTTTGTTTGTGTTTGCGTCAGGATAAACAAGGAGCAAACTCGAAATCGCCAAGTGTCGATCGATACCCCCTGGTATCGATCGACACCAATCGCGAAGTACGGTTCATCATGTCGATTTAAGCCTGGTATCGATCGATACCAGGCCGTGTGTCGATCGATGCTAGATGTTACAGCAAGGTAACTTCTTGTTTTTCCTAATAATATCCTATTTATTTGTCTCCTTTTACCTACTCTAGGCTAGATAACACTGGGGGCATTGTTGTTCAAGTCTGGGGGAGGTGTCTGCTGACATTGTGTTTGTTTTGCTTAGAGTCCGTTGTTTTATCGAGTCAAAAACGTTTTATTGAGTCAAAACTTGTTGGAGATGATGATCCTGTGCTTGAATTGTTGCTTTGATTTGGTTCTTGAGTGACCAGTGTTGCAGGATCAGCTCTAGATCGACTAATGAAAAATCCAAGGACTGACCAGTTGACCAGAAAACATCCATGTCTCCAGCAGAGTTCTTCTGAAGCCTGAGCCAAAATTTTGCACTTCATCAATGCAGTTAGTGTTCATAGAGCTTGATTCATCATTCATATCTAATAAAGGAACCCATGTGTTTAGAGTTATGGTATCTCTCTACCCTGTTATAAGTTGATAAATAAGAGCATAAAGGATGAAATGATTTTCTTCTGAGTAGAGGGCTAGGAAAATTTCCAGCGATCCCATTATTCTACTCAAGAGGGAATGATCACACAAAGGATTGGAAGCGAGGCTAGGATTTTCCTATGATGCCATTATTCGCCTACATCCTTTGATACATAGAGAGGGAAGAACCGGGGATTCGGTGGCAAACACCATCAATATTCGCGTTTCAGACTTTGATATGTATATGCAAGATCTAAGAAAAAAAAAGAGAGAACATAATAAGAAATAAGTCTGGGGGAGAGAAAGTGATACAAAAAGTGTGAAAAAGGGTGGTTCCTTGTCATGATATCGTTTGGTAAAGAGTCTAGAAGGTTCTTGAACATTGGCTGTAGCGATGAAACTGGCGATGAGGGCTTTATTTGAACAATGCTGCAAGATAATGTGTGGAGTCTGGAAAAGCTGCGAATGTCTACGGAGAATTACATGGTGGTTAGATCAAAAGCAGGTTAGGTGACATTTGGGTACTTCGGAAAAGGATCTTTGTGATGGTTTCTGAACAGGTGAGTCTCCGCGTTTTCAAACCTCTTTCTCTGGTTTAGTTTTCTGTTTTGCTTGAGGGAAAGCAAAGGCTAAGTCTGGGGGAGTTGATATATCATGGTTTTTACCCCTTTTAGGCCATGATATAAGTCCGTTTTATAGAGTCTTTCTGCTATTTCGTAGTATTTTAGAGTCTTTTACAGGTCTTAGCACGTTTGGAGACTAATTGGAGATATTGGAGCTTTCTGGAGCATTTTGGAGCAAAACTGGAGTTCGTGTTCCTGAGTACCCGATTTCACGACAAGCATCGATCGATACCCCCTAGTATCGATCGATACTCATCGAGGCAGACAAAACCCGCGACTTTAATGAAGAGTTGAAGAATTGCAACTTGGTCCAGAAGTCTTTAATAATTACAAGAAGACCCCAACTCGTGTTTTAGGTTATTTATAGGGATTTTACAGCCACTTTGTTGGCTACGCTTATTTTATTCTGAATTTGTGAGAGAGATTTCCAGGGAGACAAGTCTGAAACTCTGTTCGTCGAGAGAAGATTTCGAACCCTTTGTTACTCTTTCTTATTTTTATATTGAGTATTTATTCAAACATGTTTATTGATTCAATCTCCATGCCTGAGTAGATCTTTTGTTAGGTTTAGGTATTCTCATAAGGGATTTCTTTGAATGCTAGGTTGATTAGTTACTTAGGGTTCACAATCTAAATTAGTTCTTCACCTTAGGTTGTTCTCAAAGCTAATTCTAGATTGATCACCTAGAACTTAGATCTTAGGATAATTGATTAGGCACGACAGTGCGATTAATTACCTGATAGAACTTAGGGTGAGCAAATTGATTACTCGCAAAGAGATTTTGTTTAATTGATTTGTGAACATATCAAACCTGAACATTAAAGCTGATTTATTCTTAGGAATTTGCAAAGAGATTTGGGATTCTGAGGTTTAGATTTAGATAATTCTCGCAACGACAGTTGGTTATAGCTAAGTGATTTGAGTTCAAGAACAACGCTAAATCTGAACCCTGATTAGTTAGTTTATTTTGCATTCATTGATTTCCTAAGAAATATCCCTGAACCTAATCTTTCCCCAACTGAATTACAACTCGTTTACTGCCTACTGCTTTTAATTAAATTGAACTGCTTAGCTTAATTTGATACTATATAATCTATTGCGTGATTTCTGTGAGTCCTTGTGTTCGACCTCTACTATTGCTGCAACAACTGCTTAGTACTTTTAGGGTATTAATTTGAGCATATCACAAGTCATGCCATCTTCCAGTAGAAATCGAACACAAGGCAGCGTGGGCCACAAAGAGAATGAATTTCGACATCAAAACTGCTACTGAGAAACGATTGATCAAGATGAATGAGCTGGATGAGATTAGGCATCTTGCCTATGAGAATCGGCGCTGTACAAGGAGAGAACTAAGGCAATTCATGACAAGAAGATCATCTCCAGGCATTTCGAACCAAACGATCAGGTACTTCTGTATAACTTTCGTTTGCAATTGTTTCCTGGTAAATTTCGTTCTCGTTGGTCAGGTCCTTTCACAGTCAAGGAAGTTAGACCACATGGTGCAATTGTCCTGACAAGTCTTTCAGGAGAGGAGTTCACTGTTAAAGGACAAAGGGTGAAACACCCTACCCGATTACAGAGAACATCATATCGGTTTAAGCTTGGCATCGCTCGATACCAAGCTGTGTGTCGATCGATACTCAATGTTCCAGCACGGTAACCTCTTGTTTCTCCTATTTCCATTTCGTTCATCTGTTTTCTTTCACCAACTCTAGGCTAGATAACATTGGGGACAGTGTTGTTTAAGTCTGGGGGAGGTAGTCGCTGACATTTGTTTTTGTTTTTCCTAGAGTCAGTCCATTTTTGAGTCATTCGTTGTTTTATTGAGTCGTTTTATTGAGTCAAAATTTTATCTGAGACTGTGATCTTTTTCTTGAATCTGTTGTTTTAACCTTGCTTCTAAAGTGACCATTGTTACAGAATCAGCTCTAGATCGACTAATGAAAAATCCAAAGGCTGACCAGTTAACTAGAAGACACTCATGTTTCCAGCAAAGTTCCTTAAAGCCTGAGCCAAATTTCTGCACTTCATCGATGTGGTTAGTACTTTTAGAGCTTGATAAATCATTCATATCTGACAAAGGAACCCATGTGTTTTAAAATTATGGTATTTCTCTCCCTATTACAAGTTAATTAATATATAAGTGCATTAAAAGATGAAATGATTTTCTTCTGAGTAGAGGGTTAAGAAAATTTCCAACGATCCCATTATTCTACTTAAGAGGGAATGATCACACAAAGGATTGGAAGCGAGGCTAGGATTTTCCTATAATGCCATTATTCGCCTACATCCTTTGATACATTGAGAGGGAAGAACCGGGGATTCGGTGGCCAACACCATCAATACTCGCGTCTCATACCTTGATGTGTATATGCAAAGCTGAAAATAAAAGAAAGATTACAATAAGAAATAAGTCTAGGGGAGAGAAATAATACCAAAAAGTGTGAAAAAGGTGGTTCCTTGTTATGATATTGTATGGGAAAGAATCTAGAAGGCTCTTGGTTTTAATCACAGCGATGGAACTGGCGAGGATGGCTTGATTGAACAATGCTGCGAAATAATGTGTGTAGTCTGGAAAGCTGCGAATGTCTACGGAGAAGTACATGGTGGTTAGATCAAAAGCTGGTTAGGTGAAATTTGGGTGCTTGGGAAATTGGTCATCGCAACGTTTCAAGAACAGGTGAGTCTCTACGTTTTCAAACCTCTTTCTCTGGTTTAGTCTTCTATTTGTTTGAGGGCAAGCAAAAGGCTAAGTCTGGGGGAGTTGATATATCGTGGTTCTTACCCTGTTTAAACCATGATATAAGTCTATTTTATCGAGTCTTTATTCTATTATAGAGTCTCTTAGAGTCTTTTACAGGTTTGAGCACATTTGGAGCATTATTGGAAATATTGGAGTTTTATGGAGCATTATGGAGCAAAACTGAAGTCTAGCGACTAAGTACCTGATCGAAGCGTCAAGCATCGATCGATACCCCCTGGTATCGATCGACACCCATCGGAGCAGAATACAAGTCGCGAATTTAATGAAGTTTGAAGAATTGCAGAACTTGCCCAGAAGACTTTAATATTTACAAGAAGACCCCAGTTCGTGTTTAGACTATTTAATTAGGTTTTACAGCCGCTTTCATGGCTATGCTTATTTTACTTTGGTTTTGAGAGAGAGCTTTTGAGGGGAGACAAGTCTGAAACTTTGTTCGTCCGAGAGAAGATTTCGAACCCCTGTTTTACTCTACTCTTATTTATTCTATTGATGATTTATTCAGTTATGTTGATTGTTTCATTCTTCATGTCTGAGTAGATCCCTTGTTAGGTTCAGGGTTCTCAATAGGGTTTTCTCTGAATGTTAGGTTGATTTATTATTAGGATTCATATATGAATTAGTTCTTCACCAGAGGTTGTTTGCAAAGCTAATTCTAGATTGATCACCTAGAACTTAGATCTTAGGATAATTGGTTAGGCACGAGAGTGCGATTAATTACCTGACAGAACCTAGGGTGAGCAAAACACTATTCACAAAGAGATTTGGTTTAGATGTTTTGCGAACAAATCAAACTTGAAAATAAAAGCTGGTTTAGACTTTAGGATTCGCAAAGAGATTTGGAATTCTTAGGATTTAGACTTAGATAATTCTCGCAACGAGAGTTGGTTAATTATACCATAGTGATTTGAGTTCAAGAACCGCGCTAAATCCGAATCATGTTAGTTAGTTCATCTGCATTCAGTGATTCCCTGAGAAATCCCCTGAACCTAGCCTTTATCCAATTGATTTCACAACCGTTTAATTTACATTCTGTCTTTTAATACCATTGATTGCTTAGCGTGATTTTCACCTATATAATCTATTGTGTGTTTCTGTGAGTCCTTGTGTTCGACCCCTAGCTATAGTACTACAACTGCTTTAGTATCTTTTAGGGTATTAATTTGAGCATATCAGTAAGTGCTCATCTCGTAACCACTTAAATACCACCACTAATAGGTGCGTGCCTAAAGGTATGCCTGCATACTTTGAATGGACTCAAATTTTTCTTGGTAAGTAACTCACTCTAATCATCTATGTGTGATGTGACCAGGAACCACCATCGGCTTCTTGGTCCTCATGCTTGTCATAAGCTGTATACAACAGAGAATGAAGCACCTGAAAAACACCGAGCTCCGACAACAATTCTTCGAGCAAAATGGCGGCGGCATGTTGATACAAAGACTCTCAGGAGCAGGGCCATCACACGTTGATTTCCAAATCCTTACTAAGGAAGGCATGAAGACAGCAACCAATGGTTATGACTGATACAAGGATTTTGCCGTGTATCAATTACTCATAATGCCTATTGAGCATAAGAAGATCGAATCCAAGGGTAGAGTTTCAAACACAAGGAATGCATACAACTAAATGAGTTAAGCAATCAAAGTGGGGTTTTGTAATTAGGTAATTAAATTGAAATTAAGTAAAAGCAATAAACAAGATGCAATTCAATGAACAAAAGCGAATCCAAAGATGGGGTTATTGAAATAAGGTAACCCAAGTCTCATTCATGATGTCCAAACACTCAATCAAGCTAATCCCTAGGCATAAGACCCTAATCTAGACTAATTCTCTTTCAAGCAATTAATCACTTTGCCAATCACTAATTCATTAGCAAACTCTCATTTGTGAATCAATGATTAGCAAGCATTGAGATTATATAAACAAGATCAACCAAAAATAGACCCTAGACAACTATCATCATAGGTTAGGAGCATAAATCTCTTGAATAGTTCATCAATGCATTTCGTCAAACACTTGGTGTGCATGAAATGCCTTATGATCTAGATCTATTTTCTCAAGCTAGATCTAGCATTAGGAACACCAAACAAGAAGGGATATGAGATAATCTAACCTAGGACATCAATAATCAAGCCTTGAATCACCTGATATGCTAAATTAATACCCTAAAAGTACTAAGCAGTAGTTGCAGTAAAGTAGGGGTCGAACACAAGGACTCACAGAAATCACACAATAGATTAAATAAATTCGAATTAAGCTAAACCAAAAGATGTAATTGAAAGCAATGCGTAAATTAAACAAGTTGTAATTCGATTGGGAGAAAGATAGGTTCAGAGTATTTCTCAGGAAATCAATGAATGCAAATAAACTAACTAACATGATTCAGATTTAGCATGGTTCTTGAACTCAAATCACTAAGATATAATTAACCAACTCTCGTTGTGAAAACTATCTAAATCTAAATCCTAGGAATTCCAAATCTCTTTGCGAATCCTAAAGTCTAAATCAGCTTTTAAATCAGGTTTGATTTGTTTACAAAACAACTAAACCAAATCTCTTTGCGAATAGTTATTTTGCTCACCTAAGGTTCTATCAGGTAATCAATCGCACTCTCGCGCCTAATCAATTATTCTAAGATCTAAGTTGCAGATTCGTCAACCTAGAATTAGCTTTGAACACAACCTAAGATGAAGAACTAATTCAGATGGTGAATCCTAATCAACTAATAAACCTAGCATTCAGAGAAAACCCTTATGAGAACCCTGAACCTAAAGTAGATCTACTCAGACATGGAGAATGAAAACAACATGATTGAATAGATAATCAAAGAAAACAATAGAAAACAGGAGTTCAGAGTTGTCTCTTCAAAAACCAAGGTAGCATCCAGAGTAGAATAAAAGCATAGCCTAAACAGGTGGCTGAAAACCTAATTTATAAGCTAAAACACGTTCTGGGCCTTTTCTGTAATTAATAAAGTCTTATGGGGTTAGGGAGAAACTCTAAAGACTTTAAAAATCGTGTATCTGCTTTCCTGCAGTCGGTGTCGGTCGACACCAAGCGGTTTCGGTCGACACCAAACAGTGTCGGTCGACATCCTGCTTCTTCTGCTCGCCAGACTGGACAGTTTTCACGAAAACTGGGATAACTTTTGATCGCACCGTTGGAATGGCCTCAAACCACTTCCAAATGAAAGCTAATCCATTAATCTATCTGGTGTACAAATCTGAGCTCAATCCAACGGTGGAAAGGTCTTCAACGAATGCCAAACTTCTAACGTCTCTGCATGACTCTACTTCTCAATATGCTCTAAAATGCTCCAAAAATGCTCCAAACGTACCTAAACCTGTAAAAGACTCTAAAAGACTCCAAAATACTAGAAAGAATCAATAAATATGACCTATATCATGGTCTAAAAGGGGTAAAAACCATGATATATCAACTCCCCCATACTTAGCCTTTGCTTGCCCTCATGCAAATAGAAGACTAAACCAGAGAAAGAGGTTTGAAAACATAGAGA
Source organism: Eutrema yunnanense (assembly GCA_002933935.1). Taxonomy (NCBI): domain Eukaryota; kingdom Viridiplantae; phylum Streptophyta; class Magnoliopsida; order Brassicales; family Brassicaceae; genus Eutrema; species Eutrema yunnanense. Next base: position 350,475 of record PKML01073651.1, read on the forward strand.
CTCACTTGTTCATGAAACATTGCAATGACCATTTTCTTTAGTGCTCCACATATCACCTAACCAGCTTTTTGATCTAACCACCATGTACTTCTCCGTAGACATTCGCAGTTTTCCAGACTACACACATTATTTCACAGCATTGTTCAATCAAGCCATCCTCGCCAGTTTCATCGCTATGATTAATACCAAGAATCTTCTAGATTCTTTCCCATGCAATAACATGACAAGGAACCATCCTTTTTCACACTTTCTGGTATTATTTCTCTCCCCCAGACTTATTTCTCATTATGTTTCTTGCATATACAAATTCAGGTTCGAGACGCGAGTATTGATGGTGTTTGCCACCGAATCCCCGGTTCTTCCCTCAAAAGTAATCAAAGGTGTAGGCGTATAATGGTATCACAGGAAATTTTCCTAACCTCGCTTTCACCTTTGTGTGATCATCTCCTCTAAAGTATAATAATGGGATCGTTGGAAATTTTTCTAACCCTCTACTCAGAAGAAAATCATTTCATATTTTAATGCATCTTATTAACTTGTAACAGGGAGAGAAATACCATTATTTTAAACACGTGGGTTCCTTTGTCAGATACGAATGAGGAATCAAGCTCTATGGACACTAACCACATCGATGAAGTGCAAATATTTGGCTCCGGCTTTAAAGAACTTTGCTGGAAACATGAGTGTCTTCTAGTTAACTGGTCAGCCTTTGGATTTTTCATTAGTCGATCTAGAACTGATTCTGTAACAATTGTCACTTAGAAGCAATGTCAGATCAATAGATTCAAGAAAAAGATCACAGTCTCAAACAAAGTTTTGACCCAATAAAATAAATTTTGAAAAACGACTGACTCTAGGAAAAACAAAAACAATGTCAGCGACTACCTCCCCCAGACTTGAACAACACTGTCCCCAGTGTTATCTAGCCTAGAGTCAGTAAAAGAAAACAAAAGAATAAAATATAAAAGGGAAAAACAAGAAGTTACCGTGCTGGAACATTGAGTATCGACCGACACACAACCTGGTATCGAGCGATACCAGGCTTAAGTCGACACGATGAACCTTTCTGATTCGCGTAGGGTGTCGACCGATACCAATGGGGTACTGATATGCTCAAATTAATACCCTAAACAATACTAAGCAGTAGTTGCAGTATAGCTAGGGGTCGAACCACAAAGACTCACAGAAACACACACTATATTATATAGATGAGAATTAAGGTAAGCCAAAAGATGTAATTGAAAGCAGTGCAGAAATTAAAAGAGTTGTAATTCAATTGGGAGAAATATAGGTTAAGGGTATTTCTCAGAAAATCAGTGAATGCAGATAAACTAACTAGCATGATTCAGATTTAGCGCAGTTTTTGAACTCAAATCACTAAGGTATAATTAACCAACTGTCGTTGCGAGAATTATCTAAATCTAAATCCCAGGAATTCCAAATTTCCTTGCGAATTCTAAAGTCTAAATCAGCATTAATATCAAGTTTGATATATTCACAAATCAATTAAACCAAATCTATTTGCGAATAATCAATTTGCTCAACTAAGGTTTCATCAGGTAATCAATCGCACTGTCGTGCCTAATCAATTTTCCTAAGATCTAAGTTCCAAATTCGTCAACCTAGAATTAGCTTTGAACACAACCTAAGGTGAAGAACTAATTCAGATGGTGAATCCTAATAAATTAATCAACCTAGCATTCAGAGAAAACCCTTATGAGAACCCTGAACCTAAAGTGGATCTACTCAGACATGGAGAATGAAACAATCAACATAACTGAAAAAATCATCAAATAAATCAGAAAGAGTAACAAGAGGGTTCGAAGTCTTCTCTCGGACGAAGGGAGATTCAGACTTGTCTTCTTCACGAAGTTCTCTCTCAAAACAAAGTAAAATAAAGTATAGAATAAAGCATAGCCAACAAAGTGGTTGTAAAATCCCTATAAATAACCTAAATCACCAATTGGGGTCTTCTTGTAAATATCGAAGACTTCTGGACCAAGTTGCAATTCTTCAAAATTCATTAAAGTCGCGACTTGTATTCTGCTCCGATGGGTATCGATCGATACCATGGGGTATCGATCGATGCTTGACGTTTCGATTGGGTACTTAGTCACCAGACTTCAGTTTCACTCCAGAAAACTCCAATATCTCCAATAATACTCCAAATGCGCTAAAACCTATAAAAGACTCTAAAATACTACGAAATAGCAGAAAGACTCTATAAAACGGACTTAAATCATGGCCTAAAACGGGTAAAAACCATGATATATCAACTCCCCCAGACTTAGCATTTGCTTGCCCTCAAGCAAAACAGAAAACTAAACCAGAGAAAGAGGTTTTAAAACGCGGAGATTCAACTGTTCAGGAACCATTGGAAAGATCCTTTTCCCAAGCACCCAAATGTCACCTGACCAGCTTTTGATCTAACCACCATGTACTTCTCCGTAGACATTCGCAGCTTTTCCAGACTCCACACATTAACCCGCAGCATTGTTCAAATAAAGCCCTCATCGCCAGTTTCATCGCTGCAACAAATGTTCAAGAACCTTCTAGATTCTTTACTAAACGATATCATGACAAAGAACCACCCTTTTTCACACTTTTTGGTATTATTTTCTCTCCCCCAGACTTATTTCTTATTATGTTCTCTTTTTTTTTAGATCTTGCAATTACACATTAAGGTCCGAAACGCGAGTGTTGATGGTGTTTGCCACCGAATCCCCGGTTCTTCCCTCTCTATGTATCAAAGGTTTAGGTGAATAGTGGTATCACGGGAAATTTTCCTAACCTCGCTTGCAACCTTTGTGTGATCATTCCCTCTTAAGTAGAATAATGGGATCGCTGGAAATTTTCCTAACCCTCTACTCTGAAGAAAATCATCTCATTTTTTATGCTCTTAATTATCAACTTATAACAGGGGAGAGAGATACCATAACTCTAAGCACATGGGTTCCTTTATCAGATATGAATGATGAATCAAGCTCTTTAAACACTAACCACATTGATGAAGTGCAAAATTTTGGCTCAGGCTTCAGAAGAACTCTGCTGGAGACATGGATGTTTTCTAGTCAACTGGTCAGTCTTTGGATTTTTCATTAGTCGATCTAGAGCTGATCCTGTAACACTGTGCACTCAAAAACAAAATCACATCAATAGGTTCAAGCACATGATCATCATCTCCAACAAGTTTTGACTCAATAAATCGATTTTGACTCGATAAAACATTTGACTCTAAGAAAAACAAAAACAATGTCAGCAGACACCTCCCCCAGACTTGAACAACATTGTCCCCAGTGTTATCTAGCCTAGAGTCAGTGAAACAAAACAAAAGAACAGAATAAAATTGGGAAAAACAAGAAGTTACCTTGCTGGAACATCGAGTATTGATCGACACACAGCCTGGTATCGATCGATACCAGGCTTAAATCGACTTGATGAACTTTTCCATTCGCGTAGGTTATCGACCGATACCAACAGGGTATCGACCGATACCAACAGGGTATCGATCGACACTGAGGCGATTTCGAATTTTGCTCCTCGTTCATTCTGACACAAATATAAAACAAAAATTGAAAAAGAAAATGACTAAAAAAAAACTCACCAGTGGGTTGCCTCCCACCGAGCGCTCGTTTAACGTCATTAGCTTGACTGTAACGCCATTCAGACAGGATAAGAATGAGAGCTTGCATCAAAACAGGCTCCACATGTTGACATTGCTATCTTCAGAGTTTTGCGCAACATACTCTCCACAAACTCTTGTCCTTTCTCTTTCAGCTCCGAAGTAAGAAGAACTCTAGTCTTAGAGAATGGTTTTGAGGCTCCTTTGCAATTCACCTTGTACTCAATCGAGTTTCCATCATAGTTCTGAGGAATTAAAGTGACATGGGGATTCTCGACTCTTTTGCTCTGCACCTTCTTCTTTGTTGCCTTTGCCTTCTTGACAACTTCCTTGGGGATACTGGGCAGTTCAACCAAATCGTCTATGACAGTTGGCTTGTCAGGAGGTTCTTCCAAAAGATCTTGTACCAACGTCGCTCCTATTACAACATCGATGCAAGAGATACGTGCAGGAGTTCCTCTAGGGATGGCTTTGTAGTACACCTCCTTGTCAATGTATGAGAACGAGATGTGCTTGCTGGGTGTGTCCATAATGGCACCAACCGTAGTCATGAACGTTCTTCCAAGAATCAATTGCGTACGAGATATTGCACTCATCTCTACAACCTGAAAATCAGTAGGAACCCGGCAATCTCCTATTGTGATAATCAAATCAGCGATTGCACCATATGGAGTTGAGGTTGAAGAGTTCGCGAATGTGATAGATGTCTTGGGAGGTTGAATATCAGCTCCCAATCTCTCTACAATTTCCCTTGACATGACATTGATGCAGGCTCCTGAGTCAACGAGAGACTCTTTGAATTCAACTCCAGAGATACAACATGGAACTGAGAATGTTCCTGGATCTTCCCTCTTAGTCAATTGTCTCAGTAGAGGTGGTGTACCTCTGGCCTTAATGAAGAGTGCCTTAATCTCTTCCTCAGTTTCTCTTTAATCTTTGAAGTGACTTAGCAGAGGACGGGACTCTAGAGCTTCTTCAAAAGACGATTCCTGGGAGATCCTTCGTACCATCTTCTTAAAGCCACTCAGCTGCTTTGGAGAAATGGAATCTCTGAGGTGTTGAGGAATATGATTCAGCTTCTTAGGCTTGCGAACTCTTTCTTCGATCAACTTAGGTGTTTTCACAATTTCTGGCCTGATCTGCGAGGGGTGTCGATCGACACCAGGTAGGGTATCGATCGATACTACTGCAGTTGAATCGTCCCTGGCATATACATCATCATCAGAAGGAAGCTCCATATTCTGCTTATCCAGCAAAGCCTTGCATCTGGCGTCCTCCCATTCCTTCCTGGTCATAATATGAGGCATATGATAAGGTATCTTTGGTATATACACCCTCTCCTTGAAAATCTCAGGCTTCTTCTCAAAATGCGTCTCAGCATCGACCAACATTGTAGGAGTATCGATCGATACTTGTGATTTTGGATCCTCTCGTGCAAGTGTCTGGACTGGTATCGATCGATACAGGGGAGTATCGATCGATGCACTGGCGATTTCTGAATCCTCATCGAAATTTTCTGCACTTGAGCTGATTGCATTGACGTGTGCATTGTGTGAATGAACCGACTTTCCCTTGGCATTTGCTGCAGTCTGAGTTACTTGCGTTTCTAGCATCCTGTGATTGGTATTGAGAGCTTCGATTTTCCCATTCAGATAGTCAATCATCCCATTCAGATCAGTGTACAAATGATCAATCTTCCCATTGAAATCCACTTGCAGTTTTTGCTGTCCCTGAAGAATCTGTTCAAGCATGGATTCCATCTTATTCTCAGTGGACTTTGGGGAGATGGGCTGATACGAAGAGTTCCCGTAATTACGAGTGTTGTTGGTGAAGTTTTGGTTGTTGTTGTACCCAAATTGTTGATTCTGAAATTCAGAACCACCAACGTAGTTAACATCCTCCACTTCATTTCCACTGATATTATCGACTCCATCAACAAAGTGTACAACCTTCTTCGATTTCCCAATCAGAATATCCAGCTTGGCTTGAACTTCAACAATCTGCGAACCATCGACTCCTCCAGCTAGCTTCTTTCGCTCGAAATCAGCATTCTTGGAGCTATTGCTAGACGCCAAGTTCTCAATCAGCACAACCTCATCATCTGGATACCTGGTGTTGAAGTTCCCATTACTCATAGTATCCAAAGCCATCTGGTACCTCCAATCGATCCCTCTGTAGAAAGTGCCCAACAGGTGAACCTGATTGAACCCATGGTGCGGACAATCTCTCTCATATGATTTGAAGCGAATCCAAGCAGCCTTGAGTCCCTCTGTTGGACCTTGAGAAAATTGAGAAATTTTGTTCCTGAGCTCTTCGGATCTCGCATCATCATAGAAATTGCACATGAATGTATTCTTCGTCTCATCCCATGTAGTTAGCGAACCAGGAACCAACTGCTTCAGTCAATAAGCAGCATCCCCACCAAGAGAGTATGGGAACAATTTGCAGAAAAAGTACTCATTGGGCACTCCATTGTACTTCATACCAGTGACCAAATCCTCGAACCTTTCGATATGATCCATGGGATGCTCATGAGGTAGGCCATGGAAAGGGTTCTGACTTACAAGAGCGTAATACGCAGGTTTCAGCTCGAAGTCATTCCTCTGAAAAGTTGGGATGCGAATCGCAGCTCGATTGGCAAAGAACTGATCAGGTCTGTTGTGCTCACCAAGTGTCCTAACTCGATCACCTGCAGAATTCCCAACGTTGGCGCGCCCAACTGGCGCGACAATCTCAATGACAGCAGCAGGGACAACGACGTTTCCAGCTTCATCAAGTCGCTGCCCTCCCTCATTGCACACATGACCCTCTTGGTCTCTCAGAACTCCAGATTCATCAGGTCTTAATACCACTGTGTTGTTTATCCCTGATGTTTGCTCTGGGTTTCTGTTTGTGCGATCCACAAGTGCTAGCTGTTCCTGTGACAGTTCAACTAGCTGAGTGCTCTTGTTGCTTCTGGTTTCACGAACAGGCATACACCTGAAAACAAAACCCTAGACAAGGCACGTAAGTAACCCTAAATTTGATATACTCAAATTAATACCCTAAACAGTACTAAGCAGTAGTTGCAGTATACCTAGGGGTCGAACCACAAAGACTCACAGAGACGCACAATAGATTATATAGATGAGAATTAAGCTAAGCCAAAAGATGTAATTGAAAGCAGTGCAGAAATTAAAAGAGTTGTAATTCAATTGGGAGAAATATAGGCTCAGGGTATTTCTCAGGAAATCAATGAATGCAGATAAACTAACTATCATGATTCAGATTTAGTGCAGTTCTTGAACTCCAATCACTAAGGTATAATTAATCAAATGTCGTTGTGAAAATTATCTATATCTAAATCCTAGGAATTCGGAATTCCAAATCTCTTTACGAATCCTAAAGTCTAAATCAGCTTTAATATCATGTTTGATATGTTTACAAATCAATTAAACCAAATCTCTTTGCGAATAATCAATTTGCTCACCTAAGGTTCTATCAGGTAATCAATCGCACTGTCATGCCTAATCAATTTTCCTAAGATCTAAGTTCCAGATTCGTCAACCTAGAATTAGCTTTGAACACAACCTAAGGTGAAGAACTAATTCAGATGGTGAATTCTAATAAATTAATAAACCTAGCATTCAGAGAAAAACCTTATGAGAACCCTGAACCTAAAGTGGATCTACTCAGACATGGAGAATGAAACAATCAACATAACTGAATAAATCATCAAATAAATCAGAAAGAGTAACAAGAGGGTTCGAAGTCTTCTCTCGGACGAAGGGAGATTCAGACTTGTCTTCCTCACGAAGTTGTCTCTCAAAACAAAGTAAAATAAAGTATAGAATAAAGCATAGCCAACAAAGTGGCTGTAAAATCCCTATAAATAACCTAAATCACGAATTGGGGTCTTCTTGTAAATATCGAAGACTTCTGAACCAAGTTGCAATTCTTCAAACTTCATTAAAGTCGCGACTTGTATTCTGCTCCGACGGGTATCGATCAATACCAGGGGGTATCGATCGATGATTGACGCTTCGATTGGGTACTTAGTCACCAGACTTCAGTTTCGCTTCAGATTCAAATTTGATATGCTCAAATTAATACCCTAAACAGTACTAAGCAGTAGTTGCAGTATAGCTAGGGGTCGAACCACAAAGACTCACAGAGACGCACAATAGATTTTATAGATGAGAATTAAGCTAAGCCAAAAGATGTAATTGAAAGCAGTGCATAAATTAAAAGAGTTGTAATTCAATTGGGAGAAATATAGGATCAGGGTATTTATCTGGAAATCAATGAATGCAGATAAACTAACTAGCAGGATTCAGATTTAGTGCAGTTCTTGAACTCAAATCACTAAGGTATAATTAACCAAATGTCGTTGCGAGAATTATCTAAATCTAAATCCTAAGAATTCAAAATCTCTTTGCGAATCCTAAAGTCTAAATCAGTTTTAATATCAGGTTTGATATGTTCACAAATCAATTAAACCAAATCTCTTTGCGAATAATCAATTTGCTCAACTAAGGTTCTATCAGGTAATCAATCGCATTGTCGTGCCTAATCAATTTTCCTAAGATCTAAGTTCCAAATTCGTCAACATATAATTAGCTTCGAACACAACCTAAGGTGAAGAACTAATTCAGATGGTGAATCCTAATAAATTAATCAACCTAGCATTTAGAGAAAACCCTTATGAGAACCCTGAACCTAAAGTGGATCTACTCAGACATGGAGAATGAAACAATCAACATAACTGAATAAATCATCAAATAAATCAGAAAGAGTAACAAGAGGGTTCGAAGTCTTCTCTCGGACGAAGGGAGATTCAGACTTGTCTTCCTCACGAAGTTCTCTCTCAAAACAAAGTAAAATAAAGTATAGAATAAAGTATAGCCAACAAAGTGGCTGTAAAATCCCTATAAATAACCTAAATCACGAATTGGGGTCTTCTTGTAAATAGCGAAGACTTCTGAACCAAGTTGCAATTCTTCAAAACTTCATTAAAGTCGTGACTTTTATTCTGCTCTGATGGGTATCGATCGATGCTTGACGCTTCGATTGGGTACTTAGTCACCAGACTTCAGTTTCGCTCCAGAAAACTCCAATATCTCCAATAATACTCCAAATGTGCTAAAACCTGTAAAAGACTCTAAAATACTACGAAATAGCAGAAAGACTCTATAAAACGGACTTATATCATGGCCTAAAACTGGTGAAAACCATGATATATCAGGTATCGATCGATACTCAGGCGATTTCGAGTTTTGCTCCTTGTTTATCCTGACACAAACAAAAAACGAAAAATAAAAAATAAAAAAAAAGACTCAAAAAACAGACTCACCAGTGGGTTGCCTCCCACCAAGCGCTTGTTTTACGTCACGAGCTTGACTGTACGGACGATCAGTCTGTGGAAGATTGAGAGCTTACTCCAAAACAAGCTCCACAATTTGACATCGCCAGCTTCAGAGTTCTGCTCATCATGCCCTTTACAAACTCCTTTTCTTTCTCTTTCAGCTCCGAAGTAAGAAGAACTCTAGCCTTAGAGAATGGTTTCGAGGCAGCTTTGCACTTCACCTTGTATTCAATCGAATCTCCATCATACTTCTGAGGGATTAAAGTCATAGAAGCAGTATCCTTCACTCCTTTGCTTTTCGCCTTCTTCTTTTCGTTAGACGTTTTGACGTCTTTCTTGGTGATGATAGAAGGACTACCTAGAACGTCTGTGACAGTTGGTTCGTCAGGAGGCTCTTCCAAAATATCAATTACCAACGTCTCCTCTATAACAACATCGATGCAAGAGACACGTGTGGGAGTTCCTCTTGGGATAGCTTTGTAGTACACCTCCTTGTCAATGTATGAGAACGAGATTTGCTAGCTGGGTGTGTCCATAATGGCACCAACCGTAGCCATGAACGGTCTTCCAAGAATCAACTGCGTACGAGATTGTGCACTCATCTCCACAACATGAAAATCAGCAGGAACCAGAGTCTCCTACTTTAACCAACAAGTCAGGGATTGTACCATATGGAAGTGAGGTGGAACAATTCGCGAATGTGATAGATGACATGGGCGGTCAAATATCAGCTCCCAATCTCTCTGCAATTGCCCTTGACACGACATTGACGCTAGCCCATGAGTCAACGAGAGACTCTTTGAAGTCAACTCCAGAGATGGAGCATGGAACCAAAAATATTCATGGGTCTTCCCTCTTGGCCAACTGCCTCAGCGAAGGTGGTGTACTACTGGCCTTGATAAAGAGTGCTTCGATCTCTTCCCGAGTTTCTCTGCAATCTTTGAAGTGACTTAGCAGAGGCCAACCCTCCAGAGCTTCTTCAAAAGTGAACGAGTTGGGAATTCTTCGTACTATCTTTTCAAAGCCACGCAGCTGCTTTGGAGTGATGGAGGCTCGGAGGTGTTGAGGAATAGGATTCAGCTTCTTGGGCTTGCGATGTCTGGCAACACTCATATGCGGCTCCTTTGCAGTATCTAGGTGGGTATCGATACAGGGAGGGTGTCGATCGATACAAGTGGGTATCGGTCGACACAGTGGTGATTTCTGAAATCTTTTTGTCATCCTTGGCTAGATTGACGAAAATCTTTGCTATTTGAGTGTCTAGCATCTTCTGATGAATACTGAGAGACTCAATTTTCTCATTCAGATCTGTGTACATAGCGTCCATCTTCCCATTGAGGTTTAGTGTCATCTTCTGCTGTCCCTGAAGAAGCTGTTCAAGCATGGACTCAAATTTGCTCTCAGAAGGTCTGGGTGGTGTTGGTGGGCATTGATACCTTTGATCTTGAAATCCAACTCCATCAATGTGGTTAACAAATTCTACTCCATCTTTTCCAGCAAAACGAACAGCCTTCTGCTGCTTGTCCATCAACTAATCTAACTTAGCATTCACCTCAGCAATTTGACTACAATCCAAGTTACCGGCTTGCTTCTTACGCTCCATGTCTGCATTCTTGGTACTATTGCTAGAAACCAAGTTCTCAATAAGCACATAGGCATCGTCAGGATTCCTCGTATAGAAATTTCCATTGCTCGCAGCATCTAGAGTCATCTGATACCTCCAATCGATTCCCCTGTAGAAAATACCCAGCAGCAGAACTTGAGTGAACCCATGGTGCGGACAATCACTCTGATATGACTTGAAACGAATCCAAGCAGCCTTGAATGCCTCAGTCGGTCCTTGATAAAACTGAGAAATCTTGTTTCTGAGATCCTCGAATCGTGCATCATCATAGAAGTTGTTCAGGAAAGCAGTCTTAGTTTCTTCCCAAGTAGTCGGTGATCTAGGAGGTAACTGCTTCAGCCAGTAGGTCGCATATCCACCAAGAAAGTATGGGAAGAGCTTGCAGAAAAGGTAGTCATAGGACACTCCATTGCTCTTGATGCTTGTAACCAGATCCTCAAACCTTTCAATGTGATCCATAGGGTGTTCATGAGGAAAACCATGAAAAAGATGCTGACCCACAAGAGTGAAGTATGCAGGTTTCATGTCAAAGTCATTCCTCTGAGAAGGTGGAGGACGAATCGCTGACCGATTGGCATACAATTGATCAGGCCTGTTGCATTCACCGATCGTTCTACCGCGAGCGGCCACAACATTCCCTGCATTCGCGTTCCCAGCGACAATAAGAGCATGTGGGATGATGTTCCCCTCTCCATCCAGACGTTGTCCTCTCTCGTTGCACAACTGACCCTCTTGGTCTCTCAAAGCTCCAGCAGCATCCTGAATCAGAATCATCGTGTTGTTCATCTCTGCTTCTTTCTTTGCTTTCCTGTTTGCACGTTCCAAATTTACACCTGAAACACACTAGGCAAAGAACGTAAGTAACAAAAAAAAAACACGTTGAGTATCGACCGACACTAGGTGGTGTCGATCGATATCAACAAAAAGAAGACGACGAGTATCGACCGATACTAGGTAGTATCGATCGATACCGACGAGTTTAGTCGAAATTCTCAGACTAAAATCTAATGGCGAATTGAGTCCCCGGCAACGGCGCCAAATTTGATATGCTCAAATTAATACCCTAAAAGTACTAAGCAGTAGTTGCAGTAAAGTAGGGGTCGAACACAAGGACTCACAGAAATCACACAATATATTAAATAGATTCGAATTAAGCTAAACCAAAAGATGTAATTGAAAGCAATGCGTAAATTAAACAAGTTGTAATTCGATTGGGAGAAAGATAGGTTCAGGGTATTTCTCAGGAAATCAATGAATGCAGATAAACTAACTAACATGATTCAGATTTAGCACGGTTCTTTTGAACTCAAATCACTAAGATATAATTAACCAACTCTCGTTGCGAAAACTATCTAGATCTAAATCCTAGGAATTCCAAATTTCTTTGCGAATCCTAAAATCTAAATCAGATTTTAAATCAGGTTTGATTTGTTCACAAAACAACTAAACCAAATCTCTTTGCGAATAGTTATATTGCTCACCTAAGGTTCTATCAGGTAATCAATCGCACTCTCGCGCCTAATCAATTATCCTAAGATCTAAGTTCCAGATTCGTCAACCTAGAATTAGCTTTGAACACAACCTAAGATGAAGAACTAATTCAGATGGTGAATCCTAATCAACTAATCAACCTAGCATTCAGAGAAAACCCTTATGAGAACCCTGAACCTAAAGTGGATCTACACAGACATTAAGAATGAAAACAACATGATTGAATAGATTATCAAAGAAAACAATAGAAAACAGGAGTTCAGAGTTGTCTCTCCAAAAACCAAAGTAGCATCCAGAGTAGAATAAAAGCATTGCCTAAACAGGTGGCTGAAAACCTAATTTATAAGCTAAAACACGTCATGGGCCTTTTCGATAATTAATAAAGTCTTATGGGCTTAGGGAGAAACTCTAAAAGTTTTAAAAATCGCGTATCTGCTTTCCTGCAGTCCGTGTCGGTCGACACCAAGCGGTGTCGGTCGACACCAAACAGTGTCGGTCGACACCAAACAGTGCCGGTCGACATCCTCCTTCTTCTGCTCGCCAGACTGGACAGTCTTCACGAAAACTGGGATAACTTTTGATCGCACCGTTAGAATGGCCTCAAACCACTTCCAAATGAAAGCTAATCCATTGATCTATCTTGTGTCCAAACGGTGGAAAGATCTTCAACGAATGCCAAACTTCTGACGTCTCTTCATGACTATGCATCTCAATATGCTCCAAAATGCTCCAAAATGCTCCAAACGTACCTAAACATGTAAAAGACTCTAAAAGACTCCAAAATATTAGAAAGACTCCATAAATAGGACATATATCATGGTCTAAAAGGGGTAAAAACCATGATATATCATCACCCTAATCTACCCCATCCCTAGATTCTAAAGAACTACGCAAGACCCATAAGAACCAAGCCAAAATCGATATAGTTAGGGCTTGAATCCATAGATAAATGTTGAATAATCAAGATAGAAAAGAGATAGAAGGATGAGATTGATAGAAATTAATACTAGATTGCATAAAATCAAAGAGATCCTTGGGAAAAATCCCAAGAATCCTAGTCTTGTTCTAGGGAGAAAAGGGAGAGAAAAAGGGGGAAAAGCATAAAAAAGTGAGATAGATCTAAAAATCAGATCTCTAAAATATAAAAAGGTGTTTGCTGAGTTGGGTCGGACCGGGGTCAAGCCGGGACAAACCGGGTATTGACCCGGCCGAAACTTGGTTATGTCTTCAGTGAATCGGTCATAACTCATGAACCGGACATCTGAATGACCTGAATCCAACTCTTGTAGACAGCTAACTCGTCCCTATACAACTCTTATGAAGAACGTTTGAGTTGATTCATATCGGAAGGCCTTCGTTTTTCCGGTTCTTTGGACGGTGTCATCTTCTCTCGGCCAGATGGACATACCTTCAGTAAATCCATTTTATCTCCCTACCCATATGTCCAAACAACCCGATTCAAATTCATGTGTAAATCTGATTCACTCCTCTACAACTGCTATGAAGGAAATTAAAGCTGAGTCGGATTATAAGGTCCCCGTCTAGCCACATATTTGAGACACTTTGGACGAGCTTGGTTGGTTCGGGTGGGGGATGTCCAACACCGAAGTCACACATCGGTGTTGGACCTCGGTGCTAAGGTTTTTTTGCTCCTGGTCACTTCAGATAGGAAATACTGAGGTGTTACACCGATGTCACACATCGGTGTGGAATAAACGGCCTCGGCTAGACGGACATGTCTTCAGTAAAACGACCATATCTTCCCAACCACAGGTCCAAATTCCCTTATTCCAATTCCAGTGGCTAGCTAACTCACTCCTCTACAGCTTTCATGCAAGTCATCCAAGCTGATTCATATCGGAGGGCCTCAGTCCAGCCACATCGTTCCGGTGTATCAGATGGACTTTGCACTCTACTTTGGTCCAACTCTCCAATTATGCCCAAATTGCCTCCAATCGCCTAGAAAGTACTCCAAAACATGCAAGAACTCACTAGACCTAATGAAATATGTCCTAATCTCTAAATGAGACCTAAATACAAGACAAAACCATGATTATGCATGTAAATGACACAAAACTCTAAGTGAGATGCATGCTAAAACATGCAATATATGAGTATATCAATTCCCCCAAACTTAAACCATTGCTTGTCCTCAAGCAAACAAGAATAAAGAAATGGAGAAGACTAAAAATGGGAGCTCAAATCCAAAAGTGTCATAAAAAGGATCCAAGCTCAATGTCCAAGTTGCAAAGTTCTTGATGTGATCAAACAAACTTACTCAAAAGTGACTAGCTATACTTGTCCTTGCATGACTTACATTCGAACCTCAACCTACACAAACTTTCATATCTTCCAACCTCTTGACATTGATTAAGTGTAATAGGCGTGAATCATGTTTATGAAAGATCAAATGAATTCGTTTGGCTAAGGGTTAGGTTATGAGATGAAGATGATCTCATTATCATGCATGGGTAATCAAGTACAAGGATCTCTTATGGAAAGAGGAAACTTTAGCGAAATGCTAAAGGTAAAAGGCAATCTATGCATACAAGGGAGAATTCTCATCTACCCAAATGCCTAGAGTGTCTCTAACCTAAAGCCTTCTAACCCGTTTGTGCCCACATCATAAGCTACCATTTTCATCTTAAGGCATTTGCCTTCTTAAACCCACACATGCTTCTTGTCCTTTCACTTCACCTTCTTCTCATTCGGGGATCAACTTCTTCTTCCTTGTTCTCATGGTTTGGTGCTTCTTTGTTGTTACTTAGCTCTCCTTTTTCTTCATTTTTGTTCACGCCTCTTTTTCTTCTTTGATGCTTTGGTCTTTTTGGCTTTCTTCTTTTTCTTTGGATCTCTTGAGGCTATCTTATTCTTAGAGCTAGTCTTATAATTTTGCACCAACCAATCTATAAATTTGATCCCCTTTTCCCTTCTCCTTATTCATCTTTCCCATTCCACAATCTATTCTAATCAAACCCGTTCACCGAGTCTAAAACCGTTCCCCCAAACTTGAACCAAGAACCGCCATCTTAACTAGCCAATTCCTAGATTAACTCTGTGATGTTGGAGCTAAGTCTACATAATAATTCCTTCGCGTCGCCCTAAACCTAACACGTTTTGCCAAGTTTGTTCGAAAGAAAGGCCTCATAATTCACACACTAATAACAATGGCTTGAAAGAAGGCTAAGGTTAGGGTAGGGGAAACCATTCCAATGATGAGATATGGCTACTTGGATAAGCAAGAGTGGTAAACTGGAAACAAATATCCAAGTATGTATAGGTGATCCACGAATTCATTCAAGATTGCACAAACACAATATATACAAGTCAAATATATGGTTATCACTTAGATGAGGTTGAATTCAAGTCAAGGTAACAATAAGACATGAGATCAAGGCATGGTTCGTTTTTAATTTCTACATGACATCAAATCATCAAGTAACTAGCAACAATGGCATTGGACTAGGCTCTTAATATGGTACTTTACAAGGAAAAATCTATCATTGCTCCTAATGCTCATGCAAAACTACCTTATATGTTATGCATCTAGTCTCAATCCTATATGAAATGCACAAAAGTTCAAAAAATTTCAAAATTATTGAAAATGCATGATATGCATGAGACTCAAGATGCAAAAGGCAAAATAAGATCACCAAAAACAAAGTTAGATAACACACAAACCCTCTCCAAAACTTAAATTACATAGTCCCTTGTGTAAGAGAAGCATAAGAGAGAGCTAAACAAAGCATGAAAGAAAGAAAGAAGATATGATTCTAAATGCTATGTACAAAGTTTGGAGTATTACCTTGGAAATGAATGGAAGGAACGAGAGTGATCACCTCAATCCTACACCCCTTTGTCCTTAAGTCCATGACCATTAGACCATCAAGAACCTATGCACACTAAGCAAACCCATCAAAAAGGACAAGGAAACATAGAAAGACATAAAAGAAAGTATGTACAATGATGTGTCTCCCAAGAGCACTTTGTTTAAAGTCACTAAGTTTGACTTTGGTTACCCTTTTAGGCGGGTGAGAGGGGAGTGTGAGCACTCCAAGGTGGATCTTTGAGTTGAAGTTTGAGCACCTTGCTCATTACCTCTTCAAGACCGGCTTCCCCTTTCTCCTTGAGATCAGGTGTGAGGATTGCTTTGACCGAGGCAAAGGGTTTGGATCGGCCTTTGCATTTGATCTTGTACTCAATCACTCCATCCTTGTGCTTCCATGGAGTGAGAGTCATCATAGAAGGGTGGCTTGGCTCAGACCCAGACCCATCAAGCTTGCTTGATCAGTTTCCCATTTTAGCCTTGGCCTTTGTCTTCTTCTTTGCACTCTTACTACCCTCAACATCATTCTCCATTGTGGTGGGAGATAGCGGCTCCAAATAAGTGATCATGCCAACTTCCGAAGCTTTCTTGTCATTACCATAACCCAAATCTTTTCTCTCAAGAGACTTCTCTTCCTCTTCATAGACCTTTGGGGGTGGAGCTTCTTCAAGCCTTACACAACTACCCATATACCTCACTTCTTCTTCACGAAACTCATCATCCTTCATGGTGATTGTACCACAAAGCTTGTTGGAAGAAGTTCTCATTGGGTAATACACCATATCATTCACATTCAAGAGAACTACCTTTTGATCTTTGAAATCCATTCGAGCACCGGTATTAAGTAGGAATGGAGTTCCAAGGAGTAGTGGGAGCTTGTTGGTCTTCTTCATTTCCATGACCACGAAGTCCGTTGGGACTATGCAATTCCCAACCTTAACCGGATAGTCTTCGAGGAGACCAAGTGGCTTCCTTGAAGAAGCATCTCCAAATGTGATAGGGGATGGGTGATAGGTGAGGTTTCTTATCCCTAGACTCTTGAACATCTCATGGGACATTACATTCACACTTGAACCGGAGTCACACAAAGCATCCTCAGCGTCCAAATCACCAAGAGAGCAAGCTATAGAGAACTTACCGGGATTACCAAGCTTGGAGAGAGACTTAGGCTCGATCATAGTTGTACTTGGTGAATCAATGCAAGCAACACTACCCTTTGGTTCTTGAACCATGTTCACGTCCTCATCCTTCTCAAGGGTCACTCCCCCACCTTGTTCCTCAATGTACAAATTGAGCCTCAAGGGAACGTCTCTAGGGGGAAGGTGTTCAACATGTAAACTGTAAAGTAGAAGCCCAATCTCGTTAGTGGCGGCTTCATGATCTTCAATGGGACGTGGGTCATATGAGGAGATGGCATTGCAATACTCCTTTGAGGGTTGTATTTCTTTCCCATTTGAAGAGCTTTGTTGCACTTTGCCTCCATTGGCTCCCTTGGTCTCCATTTGTTGAACTTTTGAACTCAATGCCTCAAGCTTCTTGTGGAGATCATTGTATGATCAAGCTACTTTGGTATTTATTTCTTCCATCTTCTTGCTCATATCCAATGCTCCACTAGCTTGGCCTTGTAGAATTTGTTGAAGCATGTTCTTCATATCAAGGTCTTGAGGCATGGAGTTGTTGCCTTGAGTTTGAGGGACAACACTTTGTTGAAAACCTCCTTGGTTCCCTTGAAAGTTGTTTTTGGAAGCAATGCTTTGTTGGTGATTAATGTGGGCTTGACCTTGGTTGCCATAGTTATTGTTGAAACCTCTTTGATAGCCACCATTGTTCCCAATATAATGCACTTCCTCTTGGTTGCTCAAATCCACCATTTCCTCATGGGACCATTGATTTCCTTCAAAATTACCAACAAAGTGAATCGATTTTTTGGAAGCATTGAGAAGCTTGTCAATCATAGTGGCTTGCTTGTCCATCATGGAAGATTGCTTATCCAACTTCTCATTGAGAGCCATCATGGATTTGGTTCGTTGTTGCTCCTCCAAGTCACTTGTGGTTCTTGTAGACCGGTCATACTCATCACCATATGTGCCATCACTCAAAGAAAGGTTCTCAACCAACTCCATTGCTTCATTCACGTATTTGCCTAAGCAGTTTCCATTAGAAGCGGTATCAAGCAACATACGGATCTTAGGAAGTGCTCCGCGGTAGAGTGTGCTTAAGAGGGAAGCATCCGAGAATCCATGATGAGGGCATTGCGATGTATAGCCCCTAAACTGCTCCCATGCTTCATTGAAGCTCTCATTTGCACGTTGAGTAAAGCTTGAGATCTCATTTCTTAGCTTAGTCGTTCTAGAGGGAGAGAAGAACTTGGCAAGGAGTGATGTCTTGCATTGGTCCCATGAAGTGATGGAACCGTGGGGAAGGTTCTTTTCCCATTGCCTTGCCTTGTCTCCAAGAGAGAATGGGAACAACCTTAGCTTAAAGCTATCCTCCGAGACTTCATTCATCTTTGTCAAGCCACAAATCCGGTCAAAGTGATCCAAGTGAGCAAGTGGATCCTCCACCGCCAAGCCATGGAATTTGTTGCTTTGTACCATGTTGATGAAGCTAGCTTTGACCTCAAAGTCATTGGTCTCAACCGGTGGTGCTCGAATGCCTTGGCGGTTGACATGAGCATTGGCCGCATCACCTGCTCCAACTATGTTAGGAACATTACGGGCAGATGGGTGGTGGTTTCCATTACCACCATTTGCTCCTTGATGTGGAGCATAAGCAACGTGGTCATTACCAGCATCCGGGTTCACTTGCACGTTTTGCATACCAAGCCTAGCAATGTGCACAACCCGTTCTCTATCTCTTATTTCTCTAAGACCGCGGTGTAGAAGGTTGATGTCGTCTCTTGGCTCAAAAAGATTGTTGCTTCCCTTAGAACGCAAGTTCATGCACCTACAAGAGAGAGTTAGAAGGAGAGATTAGTAAACAAAAGAAAGAAAAATGCTTAATCTCAAAAAGAAGTCAAATCCTAATGTCGAAAGATAAACCCAATTGGCAACGGCGCCAAATTGATACAAGGATTTTGCCGTGTATCAATTACTCATCATGCCTATTGAGCATAAGAGGATCGAATCCAAGGGTAGAGTTTCAAACACAAGGAATACATACAACTAAATGAGTTAAGAAATCAAAGTGGGGTTTTGTAATTAGGTAACTAAATTGAAATTAAGTAAAAGCAATAAACAAGATGCAATTCAATGAACAAACACGAATCCAAAGATGGGGTTATTGAAATAAGGTGACCCAAGTCTCATTCATGATGTCCAACCACTCAATCAAGCTAATCCCTAGGCATAAGATCCTAATCAAGACAAATTTTCTTTCAAGCAACTAATCACTTTGCTAATCACTAATTCATTAGCAAACTCTCATTTGTGAATCAATGATTAGCAAGCATTGAGATTATATAAACAAGATCAACCAAAAATATACCCTAGACAACTATCATCATAGGCTAGGAGCATAAATCTCTTGAATAGTTCATCAAGGCATTTCATCAAACACTTGGTGTGCATGAAATGCCTTATGATCTATATCTACTTTCTCAAGCTAGATCTAGCATTAGGAACACCAAACAAGAAGGGATATGAGATAATCTAACCTAGGGATCACCCTAATCTACCACATCCCTAGATTCTAAAGAACTACTCAAGACCCATTAGAAACAAGCCAAAATCGATATAGATAGGGCTTGAATCCATAGATGAATGTTGAATAATCAAGATAGAAAAGAGATAAAAGGATGAGATTGATAGAAATTAATACTAGATTGCATAAAATCAAAGAGATCCTTGGGAAAAATACCAAGAACCCTAGTCTTGTTCTAGAGAGAAAAGGGAGAGAAAAAAGAGAAAAAGCATAAAAAAAGTGAGATAGATCTAAAAATCAGATCTCTAAAATAGAAAAAGGTGTTTGCTGAGTTGGGTCGGACCTGGGTCAACCCGGGACAAACCGGGTATTGACTCGGCCGAAACTTGGATACGTCTTCAGTGAATCAGTCATAACCTGAATCCAACTCATGTAGACAGCTAACTCGTCCCTCTACAACTCTTATGAAGAACGTTTGAGTTGATTCATATTGGAAGGCCTTCGTTTTATCGGTTCTTTAGACACTGTCATCTTCTCTCGGCCAGACGGACATACCTTCAGTAAATCCGTCTTATCTCCCTATCCATACGTCCAAATAACCCGATTCAAACTCCTGTGTAAAGCTGATTTACTCCTCTAGAACTTCTTAAAGGCAGTTGACGCTGAATCGGATTGTAAGGTCCCCGTCTAGCCACATCTTTGAGACACTTTGGACGAGCTCGGCTGGTTCGGATGAGGGATGTCCAACACCGAGGTCACACATCGGTGTTGCACCTCGGTGCTAAGGTTTTTTTGCTCCTGGTCACTTCAGAGACGAAATACCGAGGTGTTACACTGATGTGTGACATCGGTGTATTCCCTTGAGGCTTCAAAACCGATGTCACACATTGGTGTTGAATAAACTGCCTAGGCCAGACGGACATGTCTTCAGTAAAACGACCATATCTTCCAACCACAGGTCCAAATCCCCTGATTCCAATTCCAGTGGCTAGCTAACTCACTCCTCTACAGCTTTTATGAAGGTCGTCCAAGCTGATTCATATCGGAGGGCCTCACTCCAGCCACATATTTCCGGTGTATCGGATGGACCTTGCACTCTACTTTGGTCCAACTCTCCAAATATGCCCAAATTGCCTCCAATCACCTAGAAAATACTCAAAAACATGCAATAACTCACTAGACCTAATGAAATATGTCCTAATCTCTAAATGGGACCTAAATACAAGACAACACCATGATTATGCATGTAAATGACACAAAACTATAAATGAGATGCATGCTAAAACATGCAATATATGAGTATATCAATGACGAGAGCAGAATCATGGGCAAGGGAGGCCAAGGAACAGTTTACAAAGGGATATTGCCGGACAAAGAAAGCTCGGGTTGGAGACATTAGCCAAGTAGAGCAGTTCATCAACGAAGTGCTCGTGCTTTCAAAAATCAACCATAGGAACGTGGTTAAGCTCTTGGGCTGCTGTCTAGAGACTAAAGTTCCCTTGTTGGTCTATGAGTTCATTACCAGTGGCACCCTATTCGATCACTTGCACGGTTCCATGTTTGATTCTTCTTTTACATGGGAACACCGCCTGAGAATAGCCGTGAAAATTGCTGGAACTCTGGCATATCTTCACTCATCTGCTTCTATTCCAATCATCCACCGCAATTTCAAGACTGCTAACATTATGCTGGAAGAAAACCTAACTGCAAAAGTAGCTGACTTTGGGGAATCAAGGCTTATACCGATGGACAAAGAACAACTCACAACTATGGTGCAAGGCACTCTATGCTACTTAGACCTAGAATACGACAACACATGGTTGTTGAACGAAAAGAGCGATGTTAATAGCTTTGGGGTATTCCTCATGGAGTTGCTCTCAGGTCAAAAGGCAAGTTGCTTTGAAAGGCCACAATACTCAAAACATCTGGTCAGTTACTTTGCTTTTGCCACAAAACATAATAGGTTGCACGAGGTTATTGATGGGCAAGGCACTCTAGTATTCCTTCTGCAAATTCGCAACATTTTCCACACCATTGAACTTAAACATGCCATTTTCAACAAGAAAGGCGTGGATGCAAGGACTACTAGAAGGACGCACAGAAATGTAGGAAACACAATTTAATATGACTATGAAAATATTACTCCATGCAGTGACGAGGCTCTGGCAGCAACCCGCACCATTACATCCCATATCTGTTACTAGGGGAGGATCATCACATACTGATACGCATCCAACTGAAGTTCTTCGAGTTCTAGCAGTAGTTGACAGAAATGCGACCATGTCACAGCCTATTGCAGTAAACATGTTGTTTTTGGAGAGAGTTAGATTTCCCAGCTGCCTTTCCATGTCGAATTCGCCCGAACTTATATTTCCTTGGCAAACGTAGGATACTGGAATCAGGACGCGTAGCTGGCTACTGTTAGAAATGTTGACCACATGCATTGGGCTTGTTGGAGGTGTTGCTTCAAAGGCTGAGTAAGGTATAAAGGGCATGTAGATCCTCCTTGGAGGGTCCTTTGAAGTGTTGTTGATGAAGGGGATGAGACTTCTTTATGAGCTTGAATCACCTTGCAAGGTGCATATAAATCTTGTTATTTGTCGCTTGAAGGCTCATCTGAAGTTTTAGTGTCAATGGAGAATGCAACTTGCTCAAAGGAGAGTGGCTTGGGATTCGAACAGCTCGAAGAGAGACGAACATGAGCTGGCCGCGGGTCAGGAGGACGCAGGCGCGGCAGATGGTGGCGTGGCCGCGGGTCTGGTAGCTGCACCCGTGGCGGAGGGAGGGCTGGCCACGGGTCTTAAATTAATGGTGCCCAACAACGGCACCGAAAACTTGATGCGAATTTGATTCGTCTCCGAAACTTCATGTCTTAAGTTTATAAACCTTAAAGCCTGCAAGTGCGCAGATGTGCGTTGTAGTACTTTAGGTATCGATCCACATAGAGAGGGTGCTGTTCTATAAGACCTTAGACACTATATAGTAAATAAACCTAGAACGAATATATTTTTATAGGGTTTTTGTAACTAGAATTGTAAAGAACGAAAAACGAAAAACTTCTACTAATCTAATCTAATAAAATCGGCCACTAACTAAACAAAGGGAATTTCAACTACTAAACTAATACTTAGAAAAAATAAACATATCCTAAGAAAAACTAAGACTACCCTAATACCTAAGAAAATTGACTACTAACCTAAACCTAATAAAATTGATAACTAAACTATTTATACGAACTCTATTGCTAAACTACACTACTAGAGACGGTTGTAGCTATTCTAAAACGTTGCTAGGTCGAGAGGAATATACCGGGGTATGCTTGATTCAATCAAACGGCCCCTAGCTCATTAGTAACCAGTGTTTCTAGATTATAACTCCATGAATAGGTCAGAATAATGACGTAGTCTACTCCCGTACAACCAACGTCCTCCAATCTATTCACTCGACCAGTAGCTTTCTTCTCTGGCTGCGCGTAAGATTGTGATTTTCTAGTGGGTCCATAGGTTCACGGCACTCCGTAAGTATACTTTTGAAATCTTAAGACATGCACGCCTTGTGATGAACTTTGCTGGTGATTAGATGCAACACTTGCGTGGTTCTAAACTCCCCCTATCAGCCTCTAGTTCATGACACTAGATTCCTGCATTAACAACTTTCCACAAGAAGAGCTCTATAAATTGGCTAGGGTTTACCAAGTGAAATCCTTATCGAACATAGAATTCCCCTCGATAATCCCTTAAACCCAACAATCTAAACTACTCACACATACTGGAAAATGACATAATTAAATTAAACATGAGATTGGTGAAGAAGCCTCACGAATTCAAGGACTAAGCTCGGTGAGAAACCTCCTCACCAATCCCGAAAATCTCGATGCAAGAGTACAAGATTGAAAGCAAAACTAATGTGTAGAAGGGTGTCTAAGGTCTTTCACGAAAATTCTTTCTAAAACCAGTATTTATATGTCTTCAACATGCTTGGGTCGTTTTAGGGTTTGACGAGAAAAGACGGTTTTGGCCTCGGGTGAAGAAACGACTCGTCTTGGGCGGAACTGGGCTTGGCCGCGGATCTGTTTCTTCTGGCCACGGCGAATTGGGCTCTGGCCGTAGGGGAAATGGCTGCAGGGGCGGCAGAGTGGTGCTTGGTCGCGGGTCCGGCTCCTTGACCCGCGGTGGACTGCTTCTTCGGGCAGCTTCGTCGGTGTTCAGTGCTTCGGTGATAATTAAGGATCCAACCGTTGGATTATCTGCAATCCACTTGCATTTGAAAGCTGGTTGTCTCTACTTTGTTTTATCCAAATTTGGTGATGATCAGAAGAGGAAAAGGTTTTCTTTGATTGCAAGACTTCTTGACGGTCCAAGTTTATCCAAAAATGTACTTTTGTTCCGAAATGTACTCTTTAATCCCGAATTACCTGAAAAGAGTCTTAAAACCGCAAACATGTGAAACTCATAATAAAAGTATAGAAAACCAAGTGGAATACTTATTAAAGTGTTCTAAAATATATAGCAAAACGGGTAAGAATATGGTGTTATCACACCCTCAGACTTAAACCTTATTTGTCCTCAAACAAGACAAAGATCAAGCTTGGAAATGATCAAACGAAAATCATCATAAACTAGAAATCTCAGATACCGTCCTTCTAAATCATAACCATCGAACTACATCAATCGCAATCTAGCCTATAAAATTCTCACTAGAAGTTCATGTAACACTAGTCCACGGTATCCGTCATACGAAATATAAACTTATAAAATCCAAAAATCAGGTCAACTAGCTCTCTACATTTATTAAGTATGGGCGTGGGTTTCTCATCAAAAATGATTAAACCAAGACACCATCGATGCTAGGTATTTAAGGCATTTAGAGGTGAGGTTAAGAGTGTTTCGGGTTACCGTGGAGGGTGCGAGATATTATGCAAAACAGCAAGAGAGGAAGGAACTATTGATCACTCCAACTTCCAGTCACTTCTTCTTGCGTAAAAATGTTGCACTTCCTCCGTTCTCCAAAAACAGAAGTTTAATGTCATTCCCCGAGACTTAGAATTTTCTGTAGGCTCAGAATGACATACTTTTCACAAACGAACCATGGATGCCTCATAAGTATTTCGACCAACCTAGACTCTTTTAAGGCTTTTGTTTCCTTTCCCTTTCACTTATTTCTGATTTTTTTTTTCGAAAGACGGAAACGTCTTTTATTGAAGTAGAGTCTTAGGGGTACAAAAATTTAACATGATTTTGAGGTTTTCCAAAGCATAACCAAGTTCGCATCTTTGTTGGATTCACCACCACCGATCGCGTATAGTCTTTGTCTTTAGTGACTGAAAGATGTGTCGTTTCTCCCTCTCTGGCATTTTCGCACATATCTGCACATAAGACACAAAGAGAGTTGCATGAGGTTTGAACAATGGTTAAGTTTCGGGTGGGATACCAACTAAAGATGAGCTGGCCATTCATGTACGACAAAGAGTGGTAAAATGTAAAAGTACGTCACGAATGTATGATTCGTTATATTTTCCTAAACCTTTGATGAGAAAATTAAGTCCAAATAAAATAGAGCTAGCATATTCCATCCTAGAGAATCTCTACAGTCTAAATTCCTCTGGGGATTTCGCATTAACAGAAACTCTAGCTACCGCCTAGTCTATAACCAAATTACGAAAGAGCATGTCACTAGGAGATAGCATAGAAGCACACTGGTCGGTTATCGTCATGGATTCCTTTCATCGTTCCCTCAAAACACATTCCTACGCTTTTCGAAAAACTTGAAATTTTTTAAGAAAAACGTCGAAAAATGCAAAAACAAATGAAAGAAGTGGTGGTTTATAAGAAATGGAATCCTCCCCCAGACTTAAATCACACTGTCCTCAGTGTGAAATAAATGGAGTAAGGACGAATAATAGATGTATGTAATAATTGAAAAAGTTTAAGGGAAAAATAAAACTTACATGGATGCGTTCTGGGAATGGATTTGCGAATGGAATGGTGGTGATTTAGGGATGGTAGATGATGATATGGTGATGGGAATGGATGTGGGAATGTTCGGGATTGGTTTGGAATCGATCGAGGAACGAAACAAATCATTCGGGATCGGCGGGGGGGGGGGGGGGGGG
>PKML01073651.1:382294-533738 GCA_002933935.1 Eutrema yunnanense
CTTGAACAAAGCTGTGGGATTATGTATGGAGTCTGGAAAAGCTGCGAATGTCTACGGAGAAGTACATGGTGGTTAGATCGAAAGCTGGTTAGGTGACATTTGGGTACTTGGAAAGAAGGTCATTTCGATGGTTCCTGAACATGTGAGTCTCCGCGTTTTCAAACCTCTTTCTCTGGTTTAGTTTTCTGTTTTGCTTGAGGGCAAGCAAAGGCTAAGTCTGGGGAGTTGATATATCATGGTTTTTACCCCTTTTAGACCATGATATAAGTCCGTTTTATAGAGTCTTTATTCTATTATAGAGTCTTTTAGAGTATTTTACAGGTTTAGGTACGTTTGGAGCATTTTGGAGCATTCTGGAGCATATTGAGATGCAAAGTCATGCAGAGACGTCAGAAGTTTGGCATTCGTTGAAGACCTTACCACCGATGGATTGAGCTCAAATTTGGACACAAGATAGATCAATGGATTAGCTTTCATTTGAAAGTGGTTTGAAGCCATTCCAACGGTGCGATCGGAAGTTATGCCAGTTTTAGTGAAGACTGTCTAGTCTGTCGAGCAGAAGAGTCGACACGGAGATTGAGCATCGATCGACACCACTTAGGTATCGATCGATGCTGCACTGCAGACGGGGAAAAACGCGATTTTACAAGTTTAAAGACTCTGCAACTTGCCCCATAAGACTTTATTAATTACAGAAAAGGCCCAGAACGTGTTTTAGCTTATAAATTAGGTTTTTAAGCCACCTGTTTAGGCTAAGCTTTGTTTTTCTATACTTTGGTTTTGAGACAAGTCTGAATCTCCCTTCGTCCGAGATCAGATCTCAAGAACCCTTCTTTCTATTCTATTGATGATTTATTGAAACATGTTGATTGTTTCATTCTCCATGTCTGAGTAGATCCACCTTAGGTTTAGGGTTTTCTCATAAGGGTTTTCTCTGAATGCTAGGTTAATTATCTGTTTAGGATTCATCATCTGAATTAGTTCTTCATCTTAGGTTGTGCTCAAAGCTAATTCTATATTGACGAATCTGGAACTTAGATCTTAGGATAATTGATTAGGCACGACAGTGCGATTAATTACCTGATAGAACCTAGGTGAGCAAATTGATTATTCGCAAAGAGATTTGGTCTAATTGATTTGTGAACATATCAAACCTGTTATTAAAGCTGATTTAGACTTTAGGATTCGCAAAGAGATTTGGAATTCCTATGATTTAGATTTAGATAATTCTCGCAACGACAGTTGGTTAATTATACTTTAGTGATTTGAGTTCAAGAACTGTGCTAAATCTGAATCCTGCTAGTTAGTTTATCTGCATTCATTGATTTTCTGAGAAAAACCCTAAGCCTATATTTCACCAATTGAATTACAACTTGTTTAATTTCTGCATTGCTTTCAATTACATATGTTTGGCTTAGCTTAATTCGATACTTTATAACCTATTGTGTGATCTCTGTGAGTCTTTGTGGTTCGACCCCTAGCTATATTACAACTACTGCTTTAGTACTGTTAGGGTATTAAATTGAGCATATCAGACTGGTAGTGCAGCCGCTATCGAGCTTCTTTTGCGGTTGAGTCCTTCCTTGCTGTTCGGACTGGACCGAGCAGCTTTGAACTGTGTCTCCATCTTTTTGTCTTTTTGGTTTTTTGATTTTTTTTTGGATATTTGGTTTTTTAGAAAACTGAAAACTGAAAACTAAGAAAATAAAAAGTTAGTAGAAAACGAAAAAAAAACTAGAAAGAAAAACGTACCTAAAATGGGTTGCTTCCCATTGAGATCTTTTATTTAAAGTCGTTTAGCTCGACGTTGGTATCGAGGTGAGCTCACTCGTAGAAATGCAGTGTCTTACGACAAGTCTTCTTTGATCTTCTTTTGGTTTCCTCGTCATGTGAATCATCGCTTGTTCGTAGATCGGGATCAAGTTCGGGATCCATCGTGCTAGAACGTCTTTCTTCTTTTTTTGAGTGGTATGGTAGTGTAGAACACGTCTTTGTCGATGTTAGCGAATGAAACACGTCGATTTGGCCAATCCATGATGGCTCCAACGGTTGATAAGAACGTCCATCCTAGAATTATCGGTGTTGCATCTTTCTTCGTTGTTTTGACGATGTAAAAATCAAAGGGGGCTATGCAATCTCCGATTCTTATTGGCATGTTTCGGGCAATCTTTTTTGGTGTGGTACAAGTCTCGTCGGCCATGCTGATTTTTTTTCCGGGTATGGTGTATGTGCTTAATACCGATGCGCTTTGCGGTCGATTTTGACGTGATGCTCAAGCAAGCTCTTGTTCGGGTACTCTCGGTACTTCATGGGATGGTAGATTTGGATAGCATGGGAAGCGGCATAAGGCGTTAATGGTTGTGTTGCCCTTTCGAAGTAAGTGTGAATGTCCTTCTTCCTCTCCATGCTGTAATGGAAGAATTCTTGTAGACGGCCTCTTTCCCAAACTTCTTCGAAAGAGATATGCATCGGGATTGACCTCACAAAGTGGTTGAAATCTATCAATCTCTCCCGGGTTATGTTATGTGTTCTTGGCTTCTCATGCATTGGGCTTGTTGGAGGTGTTGCTTCAAAGGCTGAGTAAGGCATATATGGCATGTAGATCCTTCTTGGTCTGCTCCTTTGAAGTGTTGTTGATGAAGGGGATGAGACTTCTTTATGAGCTTGAATCCCCTTTCAAGGTGCATATAAATTTGGTTCCAGGTCGCTTGAAGGCTCATCTGAAGTTTGAGTGTCAATGGAGAATGAAACTTGCTCAAAGGAGAGTGCTCGGGATTCGAACGACTCGAAGAGAGACGAACAGGAGCTGGCCGCTGAGCAGATTCAAAACAAGCATACATTCATGCTCAAAAGAGCTTTATTGAAATGCATAAAGAAAAGGGAGAGGAAAAACAAGATTGTCACCAAGAACAAAAGAGTTTGATATTATAGCATTAAGAAGAAAGGGAGGCTGCGATTTGTGCAGCAAAAGTTACAATCTTAGAAACCATAAAACTATATTTATATGAATCTAGATTTGGAGTGGAACCCTAAACACATGGGCCTTTGACACTTTTGCTTGCTTGTTGGAACATCTTTGGGGTTGGGCCAGACTTCTTCTTACACTCTACCGCAAACTTAGCGTGGAGTGAAAACCGCATGCGCGGTGGATGGTGGCATGGCCGCGGGTCTGGTGACTGCACCCGCGTCGGAGGGAGGGCTGGCCGCGGGTCTTAAATTTATGGTGCCAGATAACAGCGCCAAAAACTTGATGCGAATCGGATTCGTCTCCAAAACTTCAAGTCTTAAATTTATAAACTTTAAAACCTGCAAGTGCACATATATGCGTTGTAGTAATTGGGGTATCGATCCACAGGGAGAGGGTGCTGTTCTATGAGACCTTAGACAATGTATAGTAAATAAACCTAATACGAATATATTTTTATAGGGTTTTTGTAACTAGAATTGTAAAAAACGAAAAACGGAAAACTTCTACTAATCTAATCTAAGAAAATCGACCACTATCTAAACTAAGAGAATTTCAACTACTAAACTAATGCTAAGAGAAAGTAAACATATCCTAAGAAAAAACTAAGACTACCCTAATACGTAAGAAAATGGACTACTAACCTAAACAACATGAAATTGATAACTATACTACTTCTACAGACTCTATTTCTAAACTACACTACTAGAGACGGTTGTAGCTATTCTAAAACGTTGCTTGGTCTTGAGGAATATCTCGGGGTATGCTCAATTCAATCAAACGGCCCTTAGCTTATTAGTAACCGGTGTTTATAGACTATAACTCGACGAACAGGACATAATAATGACGTAATCTACTGCCGTACAACCAACGTCCTCCAATCTATTCACTCGACCAGTAGCTTTTGTCTCTGCCGCGCGTAAGATTCTGATTTGCTAGTGGGTCCATAGGTTCACAGCACTCCGTAAGTATACTTTCGAAATCTAACGACGCTCACGCCTTGTGGATGAACTGTGCTGGTGATTAGATGCAACACTTTCGTGGTTCTAAACTCCCCCTATCAGCATCTAGTTCATGACACTAGATTCATGCATTAACAACTTTCCACAAGAAGAGCTCTAAAAATCGGCTAGGGTTTACCGAGTGAAATCCTTAGCGAACATAGAATTCCCCTCGATAATTCTTTAAACCCAACAATCTAAACTACTCACACATACTGGAAAAAGACATAATTAAATTGAACATTAGATTGGTGAAGAAGCCTCACGAATTCAAGGACTAAGCTTTGTGAGAAACCTCCTCACCAATCCCGAAAATCTCGATGCAAGAGTACAAGAATGAAAGCAAAACTAACGTGTAGAAGGGTGTCTAAGGTCCTTCACGAAAATTCTGTCTAAAACAAGTATTTATATGTCTTCAACATGCTTGGGTCATTTTAGGGTTTGACGGCAAAAGACGGTTTTAGCCTCGGGTGAAGAAATGACTCGTCTTGGGCGGAACTGGGCTTGGCCGCGGGTGAAATGGCTCCACTGCTCTTCCGGTTTTTCAACTTCAGCTCCTGCCACATCCTTAACTTTAAGCTCAACCCATTTTTCAGGCACAGCTTTCCACGCAAGTGGATCGATACCCTTGATCATCGACTTAATCCTTGCTTTCCAAAAACCATAGTTCCATGCATCTAAGATCACACTTGAATTGTTCAACATGTCTTGGTAGTTCTCCATTTTTTCCACAAGATCTCACCTGTTTGCAATACACACTAATGACCGCTCTGATACCAAATGAAAATGCAAGAATTATAGCACATGAACTAGAACACAACGTAATGCAAGGATTTACTAGTAAATCTCTTAAGTATACTTACAAAACTTACCTAACACGATTTAGTTTGAACTCACGACACACCTTGAATTGTTGCTCTAGCCTCACTTGTTCTAGGATCTATACGTGATCCAAGAACCTCTCCATAGAATCTCTTAGCCCTTAGTCTATGATCTCTTACAAAACAATCAATCACCCATGAATTCTCTCTTAATTGTGTTGAGTACATACAATGCTTTAACACGTCTATTTAAACTCAATAGACTCGTGGCTAACCCTAGCCGAAAATCCTCCTTAGAGATAAAGGCAAATCTCCAAAGATATGTGTTATTTCCTTTTTCTTGTCCAAAAAAGAAGGAAATCTTCCATGCTCCTAGATCCTCTCCAAGATGCTCGTCCTACTCAGCTACAACCTCTCGTCTCTCATCTTGATTCATCCAGCTCAGCTACAAGTCCAGCTCAGCTTGCACTTAGCTCCATGTCATCGATCTGATCTGCAATGTTCCCTTGTATCACTTCATGATCCATCTCTAATGATACAACGACTGTATCAGGCACAGTTGCATTTTCAATATATTTTTAGCATATTTACTTTATGTGTTTAGAAAATTTTACATTATATAAATATTAGTATTATGTTAATATTATCACAATATATATATATATGTATCTTATAATTTTGTATTAAACACAACTCAATAATATATTCTATTCTATAATATTTTTCACCATATGTATATAAATTGTGTGGAATTGAATACATAAGTTTTTGAGTAGTGAGACGGCTTTTGAGTATTGACTTTGGTAGTGCTAGCCTATAGCCACCTGGTCCGGTAATTAGCAGACGTTACAAAATGGAATTTCGCAAGCTATCTTATCTTGTTATGAGGGAAGAACAAAAGATGAATGAATGAACAAGTTACACAATTCAAATATAAAATAGAAAAAGTATCATTTATCACAACCTAATAGACTAAATTCTTTTTGCTCTGAGTGCGATTCAAACAGCGGAAAAAGTGGGAAAAAGTTCTCCTCTGCTTTTTGGCTTTTCCGGCCATGGATCTGCCTTCTGAGAGGCCGGATCATCCGTCCAAACCCTCCCTGCCTGTCTCCCTGCACATCCAAGCCCCTTCCGAAACGTCACGTGCCCCCTGGTCAGTCAACTCCGAGAATCAAAAGCCGTTTAAGGTGACTCCGGAAGTCATCGAAGGTGTTGCAACAGCCACGCTACCTGAAGATCTCCTTCGCAACGCTCAGCCCCTCTGGTCCAAATTCATCGTCGGTTACTTTATTGGAGATCCTCCTCATATTGGTAAAGTCCACGCGATAGTTAACCGTATTTGGGGCTCCCCTGACAAAACCTCAAGGATCGATGTTCAATACATCAACCCGAAGACTGTCCTCTTCAGAATAGACAACGACCAAACTAGATCTCGTGTCCTCCGTAGGCACTTTTGGCACATCTCTGATATCCCTCTAGTGGTGCAAGAATGGAATCCTAGAGCCTCCAGCCAGAAGTCGGACCTCACCTCTTTGCCGATATGGGTCGATTTCCAACAGGTCCCAGACCATCTCTTCACGGAGAAAGGGCTGTTGTTCCTGGGAGATCTAATAGGCGACGCAAAAAAACTACATCCAAACACCGAGCGATGCATCCGCTTGGACATGGCTCGTGTGCTTGTGGTGGTCAACTTGGATAAGCCTTTACCAGCAAAAATCTGTCTCCAAGCAGCTGATGCGATCGTTATCCCCGTCTCCTACCCATGGTTGCCCCCACGCTGCCAGGTATGTCGGAATTGGGGACACAAAGACGGAGAGTGTTCACAGTTGAGGAAAGGTTCGTTGATCCTCCCAGAGGAAAAGGAAGAACATGTCAGATGCAGCCCTGAAAAAATCCTTACGGCCGACTCAACGGTGGTTAAAGGAGGCGAGAGCTCTGATCTCGGCCAACTTCTGAGTGATTTAGCAAAACAGCCCGCGTTGACAGTGGGAGGACAAACTACTGAATCTGATGGGGGAAACATGGACATAGGGGATAAGAGGAATACGAAGGAAAAGTCACCATCCTCTGCTGATACGTCTACCAACCAGGAGGAGCCATGGACAATTGTCGTTGGTAGAAGATCACCATCAAAAAATGTAATGGGAAATGCTTCCTGGTCTGAGGGAAAAGAATATGCCTCAGCCTCTACACAGGGCTTCACGGTGCTCGATAAAATCGGCGATGACGACGCTGAGGAGGAAGAAGGAGAGATCCGGAATCCAGATGACACAGAGGATACTTCCGACGATGAAGTGACACAAGAAGCCCCACCATCGTCCAAATCTGGACCCGAAACACGCGGTAGAGCAACGACCCAAAGAAAGATCATCACCACAAAAAAGGATAAGCAAATTTCTACTCTAAAGAACAATAAAAGAGCTTCCGAGAGGAAGCACTAATGATTATGAAGCCATTTTTTGCGTGGAATACAAGGGGTTTTAACAAAATGCGCAAACACAATGTGGTCCGATCTTGGATCCGGGAAACCAATCCTTCTTTTGGGTGCCTTCTAGAAACGCGTGTTCAAGAAGACAACTCTTCTTCAATTATTGACAGTGTCTTTCAGGGATGGAGTTCAATCTCCAATTATGATTACCACCGACTTGGCCGGATATGGGTAATCTGGACCGACGAAATAACAGTAACCCTGCTCTACAAAAGTCCTCAGCTCATCACCTTTTCAGTCTCTAGCTCAACAGGGGGCGAAGCCTTTCTCTGCTCATGCATTTACGCATCCAATTTTCGAAATGAACGCCAAATCCTTTGGGATGAGCTTCGACAGAATCGAGATCTTTTTGCACCAAACGTTCCCTGGATTCTACTGGGAGATTTCAACGTGACTCTGGCATCTAATGAACACTCAAACGCCCAGATCCACCTTGGAAACCAGGCTGGGATGTTCGATTTTCAGAAGCTTGTATTGGACTGTGACCTGTCTGATCTCGACTACATAGGCCCCAAATTCTCTTGGTGGAATAACAGAGACGAAGACCCAGTAGGGAAAAAACTGGACAGAGCTCTCGTAAACAGCGAATGGAAGAACAGATTTCCTAGCTCTTTTGCAAGTTTTGAAGCCAACGGCATCTCGGATCACGCTCGGTGCTTGGTCAAAATGGACAATACGATGCTGGTTAAAAGGAATCACTTTCAGTTTTTCAATTTCACAGCTGAGCACCCGAAATTCCTAGAGGCTGTAGCAGCATTTTGGGCTGGAACGGAAACGCTATTCCACTCCCGTACTGCTCTGTACAAATTTCACAGGAAATTAAAACTCCTTAAGCCAATCCTAAGAGCACTGAATCGGGATAAATATGGAGATATAACAAGAAGAACTAAAGTAGCGTTTGACGTCCTTTGTGAGAAACAGAAGATAGTGCTTCAAGACCCAACACCATCCAACTGCGAATCAGAATCTCAGGCGATGAATGAATGGCAGCACTATGCATCTATCGAGGAGAAGTTTTTCCAACAGAAATCCCACATCAGCTGGCTCGGCAATGGGGATCAGAACACTCTAGTCTTTCACAGGAGTGTACAAGCGAGAAAGACAAAAAATTGCATTAAGAGGCTCGTCACCTCGGATGGGACTACTCTAACCGACCCTCAAGACATAAAATCAGAGGCAGTAAGGTATTTTCAAGACTTCCTACAAGCACACCCGGCTCACTCCAACAACACACAAGCAGACGTTTTGGATACTAACACAGGCTATAGCTGCGACGATAATATGGGGGAAAGCCTGGTTAGGGAGGTAAGTGGGTCGGAAATAAAAACAGCTCTCCTATCTCTCCCCTCGAACAAAGCACCGGGCCATGACGGATACACTAAGGAATTCTTTGTAGCTGCTTGGACGGTTATCGGATCTGACTTCATCATCGCTATACAGTCCTTCTTCCGGAATGGTTTTATGCCACGGGGAGTCAACGCAACGATCCTGGCTTTGATTCCGAAAAAACAGGATGCCAATACAATGAAAGACTACCGCCCAATTGCCTGCTGCAATCTTCTCTATAAAGTTATTTCTAAGATACTTGCCAACCGACTTAAAGTGCTTCTCCCGGACTCAATGTTGCAAAACCAGAGCGCCTTCATTAAGGGTCGGTTACTACTTGAAAATGTCCTCCTTGCAACGGAGCTAGTCAAGAACTATCACAAGAATAATATCTCTCCACGATGTGCGCTCAAGCTGGATATAACGAAAGCTTTCGATACACTGCGATGGGATTTCATAATCGCTACTCTCCGGGAAATGAAACTCCCCGAATTATTCATTGCCTGGATACACAGCTGCATCTCCACCGCCTCCTTTTCCATTAGTGTGAACGGGGAACTTGAGGGTTTCTTCACGAGCACTCGAGGCTTACGACAGGGCTGCTCCCTCTCTCCGTATCTCTTCGTCATCTCCATCAATGTCCTCTCCCATCGATTAAACAAGGCAGCAACAGAAGGAAAAATTGGATATCACCCATTGTGTAGCGAGACTCAATTAACACATATAAGCTTTGCGGACGACATGCTGGTATTCATGAACGGCAACGCATCATCCCTTCGAGGTACCATCTCAGTTCTCAACGCGTTTGAACTTGATTCAGGTCTAGCAATAAACGCAACAAAATCATCTATCTTTCTCGCTGGAACAATACCGACGGAATTAATAAACGAGGTTCACGCTCATGGAATACCAACAGAACAGCTTCCTATACGTTACTTGGGTCTGCCCCTCACAACAAAATCAATGACCACAATTGACTATGAGCCGTTGATTGACAAGATCCGGAACCGCATGTTGTCTTGGTCTATCAAAACGCTCTCTTTTGCAGGCAGACTACAACTCATCCAAGCGGTGATCAAAAGTATTACAAACTTCTGGTGTGCAGCTTTCAAGCTTCCAAAAAGATGTCTGCAAAAAATCGAGAGTATGTGCTCATCATTCCTTTGGTCAGGCTCACCAAATGAAACAACAAAGGCGAAGGTGGCGTGGGATGATGTTTGCTGTCCGAAAATTGAAGGGGGTCTCGGCATAAGGAAATTACAAGAAACATCAAAGGTTTTTTCCCTCAAACTCATCTGGAGACTATTTGATAAAACCAGTTCGCTGTGGGTATCATGGACAAAACAATACTTGCTGAGAAACTCAACGTACTGGGAAATTTCGGAGAACACTACAAAGGGGTCTTGGCTATGGAAAAAACTACTAAAGCTGAGGAGTCTTGCAGAGACTTTCATTAGACCTGTAGTTCGGGACGGAGAAAGAGTCTCATTCTGGTTTGACAACTGGCTGAACACAGGGACGATTATGGAGCAGTTGGGGGAGGCGGGCACCAGGATACTCGGACTACACCGCCAAGCAAAAATTGTAGAGGCAACCCGCTCAGGGAGATGGGAAATTAGAGGTAGCCGCAACTTGACGGCGAAAGGAATCATTGCGAAAATTAGAGACATCGACCCACCAAATTCTGCTAAAGGCGAGGACTTCTATTTATGGAAGAGTGGTGATGAAAAGTTCGAAGCGTGTTTTTCCTCAACAAAGACATGGAACATAATCCGTATCAAGCGTAACGAGGTAAACTGGAACAGAATTGTATGGTTTGGACAATCAACACCTAGACATGCTTTTGTGACATGGCTAGCTATGAGGAACAGGCTAGCTACAGGAGATAGATGCCGAAAATGGGGTCAAATACAAGCATGTACCTTATGCGGCGAGCCCGACGAAACAAGAGACCACCTGTTCTTCGCTTGCCCGTACTCATTCACGGTATGGTCGAACCTATGCAGCGGACTTCTTAAGGCTCGTATCAATCCCGGATGGTCATCAACGGTTCATTCACTGTTACGGAAACGACGTAATCAGCACGAGGTCTTACTTCTCCGTCTAGCATTCCAAGCAGCAATATATGAAATCTGGAAAGAGAGAAATGGAAGACGACATCAAAAACAAAGCCGCACTACGACCCAGCTAGCAAACCTGATCCATATAAGTGTTAAGAACCGTATCCTATCGTGGAGCTCAACACCAAATGAAGTCAAAGACACCATCATCGCTACTTGGATGATTTCTTGCAATCAACTCTTTGGAATCTAATTTGTCCAGAATCGTATGTATATTTACTTTTAAAGTCTTTTGTATGCTTCGACCTTGTAAATTATGTTCTTTTTGTTGATCAATAATATCACATTTCAGCAAAAAAAAAAAAATATAAAATAGAAGATTGCTTGCCCGAGAATTTGTGTTGATTTTAGTTTAAAAACAACTTTTGTTATTTTATATTGCCATTTGGGTATGTTAATCTTGTTTGTGCATGTGCGATTAATGATTTTATTATTTATATAATGTCGAACTGGAAACGGTAAATGAAATAGAAAGACGAAGACGACTTTTGGAGGGGTTAGACTTTTGAGAATTTACTTTGGGAAAATAGCACACATGCTAAAACGCAAACGCCTTTTGTGTGTAAGATTCATAGATATGATTAGCACGTTGATATAGGACTTAGGTTTACTTTTTATTAGTTTTGGTAGATTTGTAATGACGGTAGATTTATTGATATTGTTCGGCGGTAGATTTTTGATTTATTCCAAAATAACAAATGAAATTTGCGAAAAATAACAAATGAGATTTGCACCCTAGTTGTTGACGATAGGTACCTCTCTTTTTTTCTCGCAAATCTTAGTTTGTAATAGGGTTATTGAGAGTATAGAAAGTGAACATGAATTATAGCAAACATGATAGCAAATATGAAAGATTAAAAACTCCAAAGTTTTAATAAGAAAATTTAGATAGAAGGGAATATATTATCTGAAGACCCTTTCAAATAATATGAAAATTAAAAAATCTACATCTCCATAGGTCTTACAACTACCATAAATACATAGAGACATTCCAAAATTTTAAATTCCACTTTACACATATAGATGAGTACAATTATAACAACAAGGATTGAATCAACAACATTCTTCAACTTCAAGGATTCGATGACAACAAGGAGTGAACCAATCTCATTCTGGTGGCGTGGCCGCAGGTCTTAAATTTATAGTGTCCGGCAACGGCGCCAAAAATTTGATGCAAATCTGATTCGTCTCCGAAACTTTAGGTCTTAAATTTATAAACCTTAAAGTCTGCAAGTGTTTTTTATGAGACCTTAGACACTGTGTAGTAGATAAACCTAGAACAAATATATTTTTATAGTGTTTTTTAACTAGAATTGTAAAGAACGAAAAACGGAAAATTTCTACTAATCTAATCTAAGAAAATCGACCACTATCTAGCCTAAGGGAATTTCAACTACTAAACTAATGTTAAGAGAAACAAAACATATCCTAAGAAAAAACTAAGACTACCCTAATACCTAAAAAAATCGACGACTAACCTAAACCTAATGAAATTGATAACTAAATTACTTTTATGGACTCTATTGCTAAACTACGCTACTAGAGACGGTTGTAGCTATTCTAAAACGTTGCTGGGTCGAGAGGAATATCTCGGGGTATGCTCGATTCAATCAAACGGTCCCTACCTCATTATAAACTGGTGTTTCTAGATTATAACTCCACGAACATGACATAATAATGTCGTAGTCTACTCCCGTACAACCAATGTCCTCCAATTTATTCACTCGACCAGTAGCTTTCATCTCTGGCCGCACGTAAGATTGTGATTTTCTAGTGGATCTATAGGTTCACGGTACTCCGTAAGTATACTTTCGAAATCATATGACGCACACGCCTTGTGGATGAACTTTGCTGGTGATTAGATGCAACATTTTCGTGGTTCTAAACTCCCCCTATCAGCCTCTAGTTCATGACACTAGATTCATGCATTAACAACTTTCCACAAGAAGATCTCTAGAAATCGGTTAGGGTTTACCGAGTGAAATCCTTATCGAACATAGAATTCCCCTCGATAATCCTATAAACCCAACAATCTAAACTACTCACACATACTAAAAAAAGACATAATTAAATTAAACATGAGATTGGTGAAGAAGCCTCAAGAATTCAATGACTAAGCTCGGTGAGAAACCTCATCACCAATCTAGAAAATCTCGATGCAATAGTATAAGAATGAAAGCAAAACTAATGTGTAGAAGGGTGTTGATAACACCGTTTTTTGACAATTTTTATGGATCACTTTCATATTCTTTTGCAGGTGTTTTAACTCCATTTTCAAAGGTTTTCAAGGGATTTTCATATTTTAGAGATTTGAAAGAGGTTTCAGGTAACTCAGAATAAAAGAGTGCATTTCGGAGCTAAATTATGTTTTTGGATAAACTTGGACCGTCAAGAAGTCTTGTAGCTAATGGAGACCTTTTCATGTCTGATCATCCCTAAATTTGGACAAAACAAAGTAGACACAACCAGCTTTCAAATGCAATTGGATTGGAGGCAATCCAATGGTTGGATACTTAAATACACCTGAAGCACTGAAGGCATATGAAGCTGCCCCGAAGACGAAGACACCGCGCCTGGAGGAGCTGGACCCGCGGCAAGGAGGCATTTCGCCACTCCTGGAGAGCCTCCACCCGCGGCCAAGTGGTATTTCGCCACTCCCAGAGAGGACAGACCCGCGGCCAACACCCTGCGCGACCAAATCGACTTGTTTCTTCACCCAAGGCCAAAACCGTCTTTTCCCATCAAACTCTAAACGAGATTAGCTCTATAAATACTTATTTTATGCCTCTTAGACAGGCACATTACATTATTCTCACGCTTGAAGGCAGAAGAAAAGCTCTTGTGACTTGTGCACTTGTTTTCTTTCGTTTGGAGCAAAGGATTCTTGATTCGTGTTCTTCGATAGAGAAGC
Source organism: Eutrema yunnanense (assembly GCA_002933935.1). Taxonomy (NCBI): domain Eukaryota; kingdom Viridiplantae; phylum Streptophyta; class Magnoliopsida; order Brassicales; family Brassicaceae; genus Eutrema; species Eutrema yunnanense. The sequence goes on from PKML01073651.1 coordinate 395,927, forward strand.
TTTCTTCATCCCTTTTTACTTACTGTTTTTATTTGATTTATTAAATATGATTACCTCAGCTATGGCTGAGTAATCTCCTTGTTGGGTATAGGGGTTTGAAGGGGAGCTTATGGTTCGATTCTTATTAGGTTTTTTGTCTAGGATACCGATTGATTAAAGTTCTTCGTTCTATCCTTGTTGTTAATGCGTTGCTTGACTAACAGTCTTAGCAATCGATATTAAGTGTTTTAGAGCCACGGAAGTGCTGTATCTAATCACTTGACCTAGGGTAGATGAGCAAAAACAGTCGTAAGGTTTCGGAAGTATAATTACGGAGGAATTGTGGGCGTAAACGACCTTTGAGAGTATCATTCACTTCTTGCGCGGGCGGAGTCGGAAGCTACCGTCCGAGTACAGAAGTGAGTATGTGTGTAAGATTACGGTAGTAGACTACAAGCAACGTACGTGTTCCAAGTTCAGGAACCCAAAGACGATAAAAAGTCGCTTTAGAAATCCTAGAAATCTCCTCGTAAAAATCGGCCATAAACCCTAGAAAATTTCCGATTGCCCAACGCTTCGTTGAATCGATTCACAACCTCGATAAAATTGTTAGTTAGCTACTGCCCTTCTTTGTTTAGTTTAGATTTCATAGATACGACCATGACATAATCCAAAATATATTTTACATCTAGACATAAGTTAGAAATTGGACAACGTCTATCCATGTGGATTCGATCCCTAAATACTACTTTGTGTGTTGTGCACTTCCGGCTTAGATATATAGGGTAAAACCCCACGCCGGTGTTAATTCCCGGTGTGTCAAGTTTTTGGCGTCGTTGCCTGGGATAGTTTAGCTTGTTTGATTTCGTATTTTAACTAGTATTTAACCCGCACTAATTATAGCGCGGAGTAATTTTTTTACAGAATTTGTTTTGAAATTTAAGAAAATTTGCTTTTATCTGAAATTTACAATATAGCTAACTAATGATTATAGATAAAACTGTTAATTTGTAATAATTTGACTATTTAACCCGTTTTGCAGTTAACTAAACTATTATTCGGGCTAACATGCAAAAACTTATAATCTTGAAAACATAACTCTATTATGCACTGTTAAATGGTTTTAGTTTTTGTGGTTAGTTTACAAACTCTTAAAAAAAAAAAAATTTCTTGTGTCTAACTTTTTATAAAATTAGTAAAATATTTTTCAATTTTTCTTTTGATAATATAATCAATTACAGTGAAAACTATAGCAAGATTTTAAATCGGTTTTTTTTTGAATATATATGAAGTGATTATTATTTTAAAATATATAGTATTAAAAATAATTAAGAAATTAAATAATAAATAACTTCTTAATGCAAAATATATATTTTCCATATTCTAATCAATAATTTTAAGAGACTATTATATCCTTTCCTATTTTAATTATTCTTTGTTATTTGTAATGACATTTTATGTAATAACTTACAAAACAAAATTCATTTTTAAAAATGTCTTCTTAAATAATATTATAGAGATTTGTGCTCTAGACACTTTTGATTTTCAAGTTCTTTGTTGTTCTTTTGACTTTCTCCTTTATCTTTGTATTTTGTTCTAAGGTGCATTCACACTAGGAGAACTCCTAGTGGAACTGTACCGCTACTAGACGATATCGACAAATACGAGAGACAACTCCGAAGACTCAAAATAAACTTAATGATGGCCGAGAACGACCACCCGAAAGATCAGCAAAACCGTGATCAACTAGATCACGAGGATGACCGTGATTTTTTGAATCACGAAGAAGATCAAGAGGCTGTACATGGTGCTAATGACCAGCCACATCTCGATCCCGAAGAAAACCACAACCAAAACCGAAATGCTGAAAATCCGAGGCGACAACTTCCCGTCGATCGTGATGCACCAAGGAACGATGCTCAAGATAATGCACCGATTCCTCCTAATGGCGTAAACGCCAACCGTCCCATACTGCCCGCTAATCCTCCGAGGAGACAAGCGCATAACCGCATCATTGCTGATTTTGATGCACCGTATCAACACTTCCAAAATCGAGCAACCATACAACTTCCTATACCGAACGAAAATAATTTTGAGATCAAACCTCAAATCACTGCTTTGGTAAAGCAAAATCAGTTTCATGGAGTTGCAACCGAGCATCCGATGGAGCACATCGAGTTGTTCGAAGAGATATGCGGAACGACGAGAACGAACCAAGTTCCCGCCGATTATTTGAACTGTAAGCTTTTTCCTTTTTCTTTAGCCTATAAAGCTCACCGTTGGTTGAAATCTTTGTCCGCAGGATCAATTACTAATCGGGAAGAGTGCAAAGCCGCCTTCTTAAACCACTTCTACACGAAGTCGAGATTCAACGCGCTAAGAAACAAAATCAAAAGTTTCCATCAACAATCGGTGGAGTCTTTCTATGAAGCGTGGGAACGTTTCAAGGAGTACGAGAGAGATTGCCCTCATCACAGTTTCTCCGGTCCGAATGTGCTCAACACTTTCTACCGAGGATTACTACCGAAATATCAACTTTCTCTCGACACAGCCATAAATGGAGTCTTCTCCATGAAGACCATTAACCAAGGAAGAGCTCTCATCGAAAATCTTGCTATGTCGGATAGAAACAATTCTTTCGACTACGAACGTGTCGGAATTGAAAGAGATTTTCGAGCTAAAAGTCATGATGAACCGACTTCTCAACAATCAAAACCACCAAGTACATGCTTGTGAAGCTACTGTTGGAGTCGATGGTGACACTTATTACGAACCCAACAACAACGGTTTGTATTCTCAAGAAGAAGAAGTTAACTATGTGGGAGCACAAGGTCAATACCAAAGTCGTTTCAACAACAACTTCCGCAATGCCAACTTCAACAACCTCTCTTATACAAACCCGAATGTGAAGAACCCTCAAGATCAGCCTTAACCACAACAATCAAGGCCATACCAAAACCGGTTCCAAAACAGGATCTATGGAGGAAATGGGAACTTCCAACTGAGACTGCCCTTAAACGCTCAAGCCGCTCCTTACAACAACTCAAACACGCAGCAACAACGTATCTCTAAGTCTCAACTTGCTGCCCAAATAGCGGAGCTTAAGCAATCGATTCAACTTCTTGCTCAAAGCAACGAGAAGACGACGAAAGATTTTAACATCAAGGTCGATTGTATGTACAACGATTTGAATGAGAAATTTGAATCTCTTTCAACCCATGTCAAGAAGTTGGATATGCAAGTCTCTCAAACCGCGGACTTCACTAAGAGACCGAGCGGAATTTTACTCGGAAGTGTGAAAGATAACCCAAAATGATTTTCCAACGTGATTTCCGCCATACCTGAGAAGGAAGTCGATGCTAAGATGGAGCCTAGAGAAGTTCCAAAATTTGTCCCACTCAATGGACGAGATGTTACCGAATCCAAGATGATCCAAAAATCACCATTCGAGGTACCAAAACTAATCCCGCTTCATAGGCTTAGAAAAGCCGATGATCCAAAACTATTTCTTTTTTCTAGTTGGATTTCGGGAATTTATTTTGCAGATTGTTTGTGTGATTCCGGAGCTAACATCAATATCATATCTAAGACGTTTGCCGAGAAACTCGGTATAATGAATCTCACGCCATCTACCGTGAGCGTAATTTTTGGGGACTCATCGCAAAAGAAACTCGAAGGAGCGATCCATGATTTTAAATAATTAAAGGAAAGAAGATCGTGCCCACTGATTTTCAAGTTCTCGAAATGGAACGAGACAAGGATAAACCGTTGATTTTTGGTCGACACTTCTTAGCTACTGTTGGCACCATCCTTGATCACGCCAACCGTCAAGCCATCTTCTTGAATGTGGATCGAAGGAGGCTCTATCCTACTGTCCCGGACGAAATTCCAAACCCGAGGGATGAACATAAGATGAAAAACTCGATTTTCCCTAATGAAAAAGAGAAAGATGAGTCGATTAAGACGGAACCACCCAAAGTAAGTCCACCGTTCACTTCTAAACCATTTACAAAAATCACGATTAAAATTCCACAAGATTTCAAAAACACCAAGGATGAGAAAGTGGAAGGAATGATTGAGAAGACGAAACAAGCTCTTCGAGAAGTGAAAGTTCCGAAAAAACGAGGAAAGAAGGTGATATCGAAGAAAGGCGAAACACGTCATAAACAAGACGATGCCAAATGAACATTAGTTCCCGAGACATCTACTGCTCACGCCTAATATCACCGAAAAGTCGAGCTAACGACTTTAAAGAAAAGCGCTTGATGGGAGGCAACCCATTCAGTACGTTTTTCTTTTAACTTTTTTTTTCTATTGACGTTTTTTATAGGATTTCAGGCTTTATATAAAAAACAAGAAACTCAAAAATATTCAAGAAATCAGAAAACACAAAAAATGAAGACGACGTTCGAAACAGGTCATGAAACGACGAAAGAACGAAGGAGAAAACGCCCCGAGAAGAAGGCCACATGGTTGCGGCTGGAAGAGCCAGACCCGCGGCGGAGGAGGCGTCGACCGCGCCAGCGTTGGCCGGTCACGCGGCGGAAGAGCACTTGGCCGCGGTCGCGCAGTCTCCACCTCCGGCCAGCCTCGTTTCGTCCAGAACTTCTTCCAGTCCATTCCCAACCGTTCCCGACACTAAACCGTGCAATCCCGAACATGTTCCCGACGTGAAATTGAACCAAATCCGGTTTAATTCTCGTATCCCGCTAAGGTAAGTCACAAATTTTTTTGAAAAATAGAAAACTTCTTTATACATAAAAACGATTTTTTCAAATAACAGAAAGAGAATTTCAAGATTCAAGCTCTCTTTCTTCTTTTTTTCCAATAGACTTGGAGATTTTGAGCAAGAACAACATTTTTCAATTCAAAAGCTTTTTCGAAAATTCTTCGGTCTATTCTCACTCTTTTTCGGAGAAGATTTCAATTCCTCACTCATGCCGTCAATTCCAACAAGGTACGAACAAAAACCTAGTGTTTTTCTTGAATTCACTAAATCTATGTCTTTGATGGTTAGAAATTGTTAGAGAACTCTAGATTGAACTTCTAGAATGATTAGAACTTCAATTTTAGCACTTAATTCCTTTGGATTTGAGATTTTTGTGATTTGGAATTTTCAAGCTTAAATAAAAACGAATTTGGAAATTAATTTTGATTAATTTGAACTAGTCCAGTTATATAGTAAATTTGCAAACGGTAATCTACTGAAATTTGCATAAAGTTGAACCTAAAATCGATATATAGAAAATTTTAAGCAAGAACATCAAAAACCCGGAATTCACGATCATGAACTCGATTTGTTTAAACTTGTGATCAATTTTTCTCGTTTGATTGATTGAATTGATACTAGAATTAATATCTTCGTATAACAAAATTTTTCATTCACAACCATATTCATACTTTTTCGAGAATTGTTTTCTATTTTGTAGGAACAATGGACCACGAGAGAATGAGAATAACTCGCACAAAAAAGAGCGGTTAGATAGGAGAGTTGTCCCGAAGATTGACTAATCGAACCAAGGAGAGCGGATAGAGCTCGGATACACGAAGCGTAGGAGATGACACAAATCTTGGCGAGTTCTTGGCAAGTCGACAACGTTCGACTAGAACTCGTGTGCCACCACCGCGATGCCACCTGACACCTTCCCCTCCCCGCGAACCAACACCACCTCCGGAACGAAGACCAAAGGTACGATATGTCGGAAAACCTATGCACCCGAATATCGATTACCTTGAGAAGCTCAACAAGATGTTTATCAAATCAACACCTCGCATAGATTACTCGACTCTCGACGCGCTTGGGATTAGAGAAGACGTGATTTGGTATCTCGACGCACTTAACCTTCGACCTTTCATGGAGCTAAATATCCCTACCTATGAAGATCTCACCAAAGAATTCTTATCAACCATCACCATGTGCTACGAGAGACGCTCTAATGCGAGAGCGAACGACGGTACACTTATATTTACCATTCACGGATATTCTTATGCTCTAACAATCCCGGAACTTTGTGAAGCTTTGAAGCTTCAATATCTTGATGAGACTCACCCCAAGGAGAATCCCGAAGAAGGTATGTGGATCATAATGGGACAAGGCGTCTACGCAACGGACGGTCCAAAGCCGCCCTACTCACGCACCCCACTGTCCGCCTTACACACAAGCTCTTAGCGCACACCATATTCTCGAGAGCGAACGTGGGGAGTGTCCTCAAATGCGAGCTTGTCACCCTTCAATTACCTTTCACCGACGACCCGCGCTATGCTTGCTACGCTTGTATCGTCACGAAGAACTTGGTGAAGGTGAAACACGACGTGCCCACCACAAAACCCGAGGATGCTACTACCGCCTTCGGAAGCATCAACACGGCGATTCTACAAGCCGTGCACTTCGATTTCTCGAACGAGGTTCCACTCCAAGGAAGCTGGTTTGACTTGATGCAATTCTCCCGAGACCGCACGATCTCTCGCGCTTCACTCGACCCCGACAAATTTGGTTACAAATATTGCACTAATGTCGGTGAGTCCTACTTTGTTTTCTTACCTTCTAACTCTGTCCCTAGACTCCGAGAAGGAGCAGCACCTAAATGGATACCGGAGGCGATGGACTACATACCTATAGTCCCACTCCTACCGTACACGATTGGACAGTTCCTTGTGGCCAAGGCCAACCGAGACGCCAAGACAGAGCGCGACATACTACTTCAACAATCACGGGCAGGTGCACCATCCGCGAGTTCGTCTCACGAACACGGACCAGAATACCCAGCCATGGAGAAGAAAATAGCACGACAAGAGAGACGATACATGCGCATGATGCGTTTTCTCGAAGAGCACCACCAGTTCGATGGCAACACCCCCGACTCCGAGACAGATGGCTCAGGCGACGTCTAGCCATGCACTTTGCCACCACGGTTTAATCGATCTCTTTCACCTTATCTTTTATTTAAATAATTTTACCATCTTTTCACCAACATTTTCACACTGAGGACAGTGTGATTTAAGTATGGGGGAGGATATTTATCCATTACTAATCTATTTTTTTTTCTTTGGATCTTTTTAATTCTCGCTGAATTTTTAACACCTCATGTAATATTTTTTATTATGTATTTTTCAGGAAAATAAGAACAAAATCTATGATGATATAGACCAGTGTGTTTCTACGCTATTTCTTCGTGCTAGCTCTTTTGTGGTTTAGTACTATACTAGGCGGTAGCTAGAGTGTTTTCAATGCGACATCCCCTGAGTATTTCGAGCCATAGAAATTCTTTCTGACAGGATAGACTAGCTCATTTTATTAGGACTTAATCTATATTTAATTTTCTTATCAATTGTTTTAGGCGAAACAACGAGTCATACATCTAGGAAATTTTTTTCATTTTTACCGCTCTTTGTTGTCCTAGAATGCATGTTCATCTTTAGCCGGTATCCCACCCGAAACTTAACCTTTGTTCAAACCTCATGCAACTCTCTTGTTGTCTTATGTGCAGATATGTGCAAAAACGCCGGAGAGGGAGGGACGACACAATTTTTCAGTCACTCGAGAATATGAGAGACTAGACGGATTCGGTTGTGGAGGTATCGACAAATCAAGCTAAAAAGTTGCCTTGGAAATCGCTTGTAACCAGTAATTTTTTGTACTCTCTAAGGCTCCCGTATAAAGGCGTTTCCCCTTTCTAAATTAAAAAAAAAACCGAAAGAAAAAAAAATAAAAGCCTAAGAGTCTTAGAGTAGTTTATATTTTTACCAAGGCAACTATGTTTTAATATGTGAGGAGTAAGAAGCCGTTCGAATCATTATTCGGAGAAAAATCTAAGTCCGGGGAAACGATAGAAAAGTTTTGTCAAAGGGAGAAAAGTCCCGGCGAAGGAAGAGTTTTGCAGCAACATCTATGCGAGCAAGGAGTGACTGAAAATTGGGGTACCAACAGCTCCATCCTCTCTTGTTGTTTTGCATAATATCTAGCATCCTCCGGAGAAAATACTGTAACCCAAAACACTTTTAGCCTCACCTCTAAATTGCTCATAAATTCCTAGCATCGATTATCTTGTCTAATATTTTTGGTAAGAATCCTGCAATCTTTAATGAATGTTAAGAATTAGTTGACTGAAAGTTAGGATCAATGTGGTTAGACTTTCGCATGACGGATACCGTGGATTAGCGTTGTAGTACTTTAGTGAGAATTTTCTAGACTAAGTCTGATTGATGCATTACGTTGGTTATGGTTTACAAGGACGCTCACTGAGAATTTTGTTAGTTCCAATATTTTTGAAAACCTCTTTCCGAGTTTAGATTTCTGTTTTGTTTGAGGACAAACAAAGATATAAATCTAGGGGAGTTGATAACACCGGTTTTTGACCATTTTTATGGATCACTTTCATATTCTTTTGCAGGTGTTTTAACTTCGTTTTCAAAGGTTTTCAAGTGATTTTCATATTTTAGGGATTTGAAAGACGTTTCAGGTAACTCGGATTAAAGAGTGCATTTCAAATCAAAATTACGTTTTTGGATAAACTTGGACTGTCAAGAAGTCTTGCAGCTAATGGAGACCTTTTCAACGTCTGATCATCCCAAAATTTGGACACAACAAAGTGGAGACAACCAGCTTTCAAATGCAACTGAATTGGAGGCTATCCCATTGTTGGATCCTTAAATACACCCGAAGCCCTGAAGGCAGATGAAGCTGCCCCGAAGACAAAGCCACCGCGCCTAGGGGAGGACCCGCGGCCAGGAGGCATTTCGCCACTCCTGGAGAGCCTCCACCTGCGGCCAAGTGGCATTTCGCCACTCCCAGAGAGGACGGACCCGCGGTGAAATTGCTCTAGGGGCGGCAGAGTGGTGCTTGGCCGCAGTTCTGGCTCCTCGACCCGCGGTGGACTGCTTCTTCGGGCAGCTTCGTTGGTCTTCAGTGCTTCGGGTATAATTAGGATCCAACCGTTGGATTGTCTCCAATCCACTTGCATTTGAAAGGTGGTTGTCTTTGCTTTGTTGTATCCCAATTTGGTGATGATCAAATGGTGAAAATGTTTTCTTTGATTGCAAGACTTCTTGACGGTCCAATTTATCCAAAAACGTACTTTTGCTCCGAAATGCACTATTTAATCCCGAGTTACCAGAAAAGAGTCTTAAAACCGCAAACATGTGAAACCCGTAATAAAAGCATAGAAAACCAAGTGAAACACTTACACTTATTAAAGTGTTCCAAAATATATAGCAAAACGGGTAAAAATACGGTGTTATCATAGTAGTATCAAGGAAATCGAAATAACTAAGAAAATAAAATAAACGAGATAAATCAATGGTGTGGAGGCATTAGAGTTTATGGTTATTCGCAGAGAATCAATTAATGACACGATAAATGTTATGCATGGATTATATGCACCGTCTTGAATTCAAAACATGGATGTAAGATCTTTTCACTCTCGTGGCTCCAACCTATATGCTTAATCGACATAATATAACAACTTTTGGAAGTTGTTCGTATCATCAAAAACACATAAGTTTGTGCTCAGGTTTCGATTGTTCACAAGACTCCATAGGTCGACTTTTGAAAACCTATGACTAATGCTCATTATCAAATACTAGTTCCGGTAAAGTATTCAACTCTTTCGTGGCTCTCAGTACATATCAACAGATTGCGAGAGTTTTGGAAAAGCAATCAACATGAAAGCAAACAAGCAAAGATGAAAAACCAAAGATATCATTATTCTATCATGAAAATCGATATCAAATCATGAAACTCTTTGAATCCTAAAACCTAACTAAGAGATCTACTCAGAATTCATGCATGTAATCAACATCAAAAAAAGAGAGGAGTGAATACATCTTTATTAAAACAGAAAATAAAATACAAGAGTTCAGAAACAATTATCTAGATCGAAGAACATAGAAAAAATCTCTCTTGGGAGCTCTCTGCGAAAATTACAAGTAGGAATCAATATATAGGGTAGCTCTCTGTGTAAGAGACTAAAAACATGTACTTATAGTTCCAAAACTAAACCCTAACTCGAAATATTAAAGCTCAAAATGAGAAACAGAAAACGTCCGACAAAAATGAAAAATTGCAAAAATTGCCAAAAAGAGCTTGTAAATATCGATCATATAGGGGGGGGGGGGTGTATGATCAATATGCACTCTTGAGGCTTTAATTCTTCAAGGCTTTAAAACACCATATCGATCTTGCGATTGATATGCTTGTGGTCGATACATTCATGATCTGCTCGGACAACGTTCACTAAAATCTTCATATACTTGTCTAAATGACTTGATTCCAGTTGAATTAAAAAGATAATATCCTTGGATATCTTGTCTTAAAATTTGAGCTCAATCCAATAATGGGAATTTAGTCATCCAAGATCAAACTTTTGATGCGTCTGCATTGCTCTATATTTCAAGATTAATCACTTTTGTCTCATTTGGCTTCTTTTACTTTATTCAACCTGACTTAGACTTACGAATCTATAAATACATTAAAAATATCTTTTAGGCTATAAAACTATTAACATCAATATAAAAACATAGAAAAGCATGTAAAATGATGTATATCATTCATTAAGCTAACACTTGATCTGGAAGTTGATAATTGGGTGTAATCGTATACATCTTGAAGGAATTCAAATAAAAAGAAACAAATCAGTGCATCTCAATCTATACATAATCACCATTTTGCAATAATTTTAATTCAAAAACAAATCTACTATCATCTAAAATCCAATTATCATTTGTATAGATTGAAAAAAAAATCTATCATTAACTCAAAAATATGTCTACCGTCATCAATTCAAAAATAAGTCTACCATCCTTTCAAAAACAAATCTACCAAATCCAAATCTACCATAAATTATACCCGTAAAAAAAACACACCGAAACGAAGCCAGAAATCTCGCCGGACACTTGTCTGCCGTCGCGAAGCCCAACAACCAGCCGGAGACAAAAAAAAGATTTTTCCAAATATATCTCCAAAATTCAATAATAAAACTACCATCAATTCATAAACAAATTTACACAAAAATAAATCTGCCATCAATTATATGCGTTGAAGAACACGTGGAAACGAAACCGGAAATATCGTCAGAGACTTGTCCGCCATTGCGAAGCCCATAATCTTGTAAGAGAAGAACTATAATTTTCCGGATAAATCCCCAAAATTCAATAATAAATCTACCATCAATTCAAAACCATACCTACACAAAAATAAAACTCTCATCATTTGAAAAAAAAATATGTCACCATTTGAAATAAATCTAATTTCAATAAATGGTCACTATCATGACCGTAATATCTTTAATATCAGACAGATTATCCAAGATAATGCCCAAAAAATAGGGTTTACAGATTTTCTCAAAAACCCTCAAAAATTAAAATTTCAACTAAATCCAAAGTAAACTTGTTATACCTGTTGAAGAACACGCTAAAACGAAACCAGAAATCTTGCCGGAAAGTCATAAGCCATCGTGAAGTCCATAAACTGTTAGAGATCGAAGAAGATGAATTTTTTACGATAGATCCCCCGTTTTCGGGCTTAGACAAACGAAACAAAAGACTCACCGGAGGATGAAAAAGTAGCGACAATGAAGTTGGTATTTGGATTCGAGGTCACCGTCGTCGTCGAGAGTGAATTTTTTTTTTATGGTCGCCTAAAGTGAAATTGTGGTGGGTATTTTGTTGTTATTTTTTTGCCGTCTGAAATTTTTATTACAAATTAAGAGAATAGTTACAAGGAAAAATTTTCAGCTGACAATATATCCGTCCCACAGGAATCTACCCAGACTGGGACCACGACGAACGACTTTCCTTGCAGCATGCTGAACACGACGAACGATTTTCCTTGCATCACGCTGAATATTTCTTGTAAGTTTCTCTCCATTAACCTGCATAATAAATCGCATCTTCTGAGAAACGAACTTCATACCTCCTGATGTATAACTATTAATTAAATTTTTGGGCTTCCATTTGTTGTGTTTTATTTAGGTAGGATTTTCTTTTTATTTTATAAAAACAATTCTAATTAAAAGTAAATAATACCATTTTCGTAATATAAACAATAAAAAGGATTTACAAGTCTTTTGATAACTTTCCAAGATTATGTAAGTTATCTCATTCTCACACAAATTTGTTTAATAATATTCATAATTTCCAAAGTTAGGTTGAGTAATTTTCTCTGAAGTCAATTATCAAAAGTCATCTCACGAGAACCCGTCTTGGCTTTTCCAATTCGTTTACAGTTTCTTTGTATATATATATATATATTGGCCAGACAATTTCCTTATTATATTATATGGATTAATTGAGTGTATATAGTTGACCAAAACATTAGATAAGTATTAGTAATTTTTTGTAAATTAAATAAGTAAGAAATATAAAAAATGATTAAATCCAAAATATTCTTTGGACTTTTTAATAATTACAGAAATGTTATTGGTCTAAAACTTATTTTCTGACAGAAGAATCCGGCAACAGTGTTCATCAAACGGCCAGTGGTACTATTCATCAAAACTCGACGACCACTGTTCATTACAAGAAAACACATATGTTAGCATCGTTAATATTGTCATGTTAAACAAGTTAGCATCGTTAACATTATTATGTTAAACCAGTTATCATTGTTAGCATCGTTAACATATATAGTTAGTATCGTTAACATTGTCATGTTAAACCAGTTATCATCGCCCGCCGGTGTTATCGTCGTCCGCCGGTGTTATCGTCGCCCGCCGGTGTTATCGTCGCCCGCCGGTGTTATCTTCTTCTTCTTCTTATTCTTCTTTATTATCGTCGCTCGCCGGTGCTATTGTCGCCTGCCCGTGTTATCGTCACCCGCCGGTGTTATCGTCTGCCGGTGTTATCTTCTTCTTCTTCTTCTTCTTCTTCTTCTTCTTCTTCTTTCTTCTGCTTCTTTTTTCTATGACGTGAATAGTTAATCATGAGAGAAAAAATAAGAATGTTATTAGTTATAAAGTAGAATGGTGAGTTGGACTTTTTATTGTGAATAGTTGTATATGAATAGTGTTAAAAAAGTGAGTTAATTTTGATGTTAATAAATGGTATATATTGCAATCTCTCTATATTATATACTAAAATGGTAATGATAGTAATTTCCAAATTATTTTATAAAAATAATTTTATTTAAAAGGAAATAATATCATTTTCGTAATATAAAAAATAAAAATGATATTGACAACTTTCCAAGATTATGTAATTTATCTCATTCTCACACAAATTTGTTTTAATAATATTCATAATTTTCTCTGAAGTCAATTATCAAAAGTCATCTCACGAGAACCCGTCTTCGCTTTTCCAATTCGTTTACAGTTTCTTTATATATATATCCTATATATATGGCCAGACAGTTTCCTTATTATATTATATACTCAAATGGCCATGATAGTAGTTTCCAAACCTTATTATATTATATACTCAAATGGCTATGATAGTAGTTTCCAAAGTAATATATTGACACATAATGTCGGCAAGTGATCTTGTATAATAACTTTAATTCTGTCGTCGGTTAACTGTCCATCTATTCGTCATTTTGTTCTTGACTAAGAGCGGTCAAAAAACCTCTTGAGTTTCCATTTGGTAGACTCTGCTATATAACTTCTTCTTTTCTTCATCCCCTCTTCGATATGACGGAGCCAATTAAAAATATAGTCCTGATAGGACGTACTGGTAATGGAAAAAGTGCAACGGGGAACACTCTGCTCGGTCGCATAATGTTCAACTCTAAACTTCAAGCAGCAGGTGTTACCATGAGATGTGAGATGTATAGAGCTGTGATACAAGAAGACCGAATAATCAATGTGATTGACACTCCTGGTATGTGTTCTGTTAATACCTTGTTTGAAGCGTAATATTTTTAACCATGCACCTCACACACTACAAAAAAACAGTTGATTCCCGACGGCCGGAACGGTGGGGAATCCGTCGGAAATGGCGTTTTCCGAGGGGTTTCCGACATATTTGACCCGGCGAGACTATCTGGTCGGAAATCCCTCGGGATTTTCTGACAGATTTCCGAGGAATAAAAATGCCAAACCGGATTCCGACGGATATCATTAGTGGAAAAAATCCTGACGGGACAAAAATACCGACGATTTTCCTATGGAAATTGTCGCCGGAAAAATCCCGACAGTATTTCGATGGGTTAATTTCCAGAGGGAAATCTGAGGGGCTTTTTCCCAACTGATTCCCTACTGATTCCCGACGAGATTTTTTCCAATGAATTCCCGAGGGGTTTGTACCGACCGATTCCCGACTGTTGTTATTAAAAAACAGTAATTAAAAAAATGTGGGAAAGAATGAATATGTTTTAATTTAATTAAATTAAAAATTCTAAAATCGAAAATCGAAAATTATATTGTGCATAATATAATTAGAAATTGTTTTGAAATAAAATAAAAATGTTTTCAAATTATAAAAACATAAAAAATTAATTTCCACTGTTCCCGTTTCTCCCGTTCTCGAACTTTTCATTCCCGAGAACTTCGATTTCATCCAACCCGCCATGCAAGCGATATCTTCCTTTGCATTGGTCCTCTTGCATAGCGCATAACTTCAATTCCGTCACTATTTTTGCCGCCTCCAAAGTTTCTATTTTTGCCTCAAAAGCTTCTATTTTTGCCTTCAAAGCTTCGTTCTGCTGGATGAGGTCTTCAAGGTAATCGGGATAACCCAAAGATGCCCCGTCGGACTTAAGCGAGACCTTACCCAAACCACCTCGACGCCCTTTTTAAGCGGAAGTTCCTGCACAAAAAACAAAATTATAATGTAAAAAGTAAATCAAAACTAAAAAATCTTACCTCGAGAACCAAGCAGGTTGAGGAGGAGTCACCTTGAGATTGCTGGGTCAACTCGGTCTTCTTCTTGTCCACCTTCTCGTAGATCTCAGCCATGAGAACGTCCTGAATAAGACCGGTTGTTTTGTTGGTGTGCACCCTCCTCATCAATTGGAGGATATTCATACGCTCACCTCCGGCTTCATTTGCCTAGAAAAAACGAGAAAATTAAATAACTAACATAAATTATACAATTAAATAAACAAAACAATGTTAAAAATTACGATTTGGTCTTCTCGTCTCAAAAAGCTAGTGGAACCGGTGTTATGGATGTACGACCCCTTACCATCTCGTTTACTCTTTCGATTTCCCGAATTAGTCTCCGAGGTTTTTTCTGCCCGGGGGTTTTCCCAATATGGGATGAAGTCTCGCCAAACCGAGGCGTTCAAGCCTTTCGGTTTTTCTTGCCCTTTCCTCCACTTTTGCTTTCACTCGTACATGTTTCTGAAGAACTGCGTAGCCGCTTCCTTCAGAAACTCCTTTTCCACTGTCGTCGTTATGTTCGGATGCCAAGTAAACTCTTGCTAAAAAAACGAAAATTTTTTTATCAAACTTATGATTAAAACAAATAAATATAATAAAATTTACCGAAAAATGTCTAAACCAAATTTCTTGCGAGTATGCGGGTAATAGAGCCTTGCCCATACCGATTCATCAAAGTCTAACTTTACTATGGTACGTGATACAGGTTTGTTCGATTCGGTCGTGCCTCCAGAATATATAGGTAAGGAAATCATCAATTGCTTAACTATGACGAAAGAAGGAATACATGCTGTGCTGTTCATATTATCTGCAAAGAATCGGATTTCACATGAAGAAGAGTCCACGCTTAAAACATTGCTGAGCATATTCGAGAGTAAAATCCTTGACTATTTCATTGTTGTGTTCACTGGCGGTGACGAGCTGGAAGCGGACGAGCAGACATTGGACGATTACCTGCAAGATTGCCCTGAATTTTTGACGGTCTGCTTGCTTTCATTACGATCCTCACAGTTTTTATTAGNACCGCTAGAGAAGATTTAGATATTTTCTCTAGCGCTTGGTTTGATCCACATTGCTCCCTGCATTTTCTACTTATTTTGCTGTTTATCTATTGGAATTCTTGTCAATGAGATTGTTGCTGCTGTTTCTGGTGAATGATTTGTTTGAGCTGAAGTTCTGGGCAGGACTGCTATTGCTGCTGGTGAAGTAGGCGGAGAGATATTTGGTGGGGCTGAAGTAGTAGATGGGATTGAAGAAATGATCTTGAATGACTGATTTGAGTAGCTATGTTACTGATTTGAGGGAAGATGGAGAATTTTTTATTTTTTTGGAGAATAATTATTTATGTTTTTTTTTTTTAAAGTTGTATAGGTGGATGCTGAGGTGGCAGCACCAGAAGAGAGAAAAATTATCTTTATATATATAGATATGGCCAGACAGTTTCCTTATTATATTATATACTCAAATGGCCATGATAGTAGTTTCCAAACTAATATATTGACACATAATGTCGGCAAGTGATCTTGTATAATAACTTTAATTCTGTCGTCGGTAACTGTCCATCTATTCGTCATTTTGTTCTTGACTAAGAGCGGTCAAAAAACCTCTTGAGTTTCCATTTGGTAGACTCTGCTAATTAACTTCTTCTTTTCTTCATCCCATCTTCGATATGACGGAGCCAATTAAAAATATAGTCCTGATAGGACGTACTGGTAATGGAAAAAGTGCAACGGGGAACACTCTGCTCGGTCGCATAACGTTCAACTCTAAACTTCAAGCAGCAGGTGTTACCATGAGATGTGAGATGTATAGAGCTGTGATACAAGAAGACCGAATAATCAATGTGATTGACACTCCTGGTATGTGTTCTGTTAATACCTTGTTTGAAGCGTAATATTTTTAACCATGCACCTCACACACTACAAAAAAACAGTTGATTCCCGACGGCCGGAACGGTGGGGAATCCGTCGGAAATGGCGTTTTCCGAGGGGTTTCCGACATATTTGACCCGGCGAGACTATCTGGTCGGAAATCCCTCGGGATTTTCTGACAGATTTCCGAGGAATAAAAATGCCAAACCGGATTCCGACGGATATCATTAGTGGAAAAAATCCTGACGGGACAAAAATACCGACGATTTTCCTATGGAAATTGTCGCCGGAAAAATCCCGACAGTATTTCGATGGGTTAATTTCCAGAGGGAAATCTGAGGGGCTTTTTCCCAACTGATTCCCTACTGATTCCCGACGAGATTTTTTCCAATGAATTCCCGAGGGGTTTGTACCGACCGATTCCCGACTGTTGTTATTAAAAAACAGTAATTAAAAAAATGTGGGAAAGAATGAATATGTTTTAATTTAATTAAATTAAAAATTCTAAAATCGAAAATCGAAAATTATATTGTGCATAATATAATTAGAAATTGTTTTGAAATAAAATAAAAATGTTTTCAAATTATAAAAACATAAAAAATTAATTTCCACTGTTCCCGTTTCTCCCGTTCTCGAACTTTTCATTCCCGAGAACTTCGATTTCATCCAACCCGCCATGCAAGCGATATCTTCCTTTGCATTGGTCCTCTTGCATAGCGCATAACTTCAATTCCGTCACTATTTTTGCCGCCTCCAAAGTTTCTATTTTTGCCTCAAAAGCTTCTATTTTTGCCTTCAAAGCTTCGTTCTGCTGGATGAGGTCTTCAAGGTAATCGGGATAACCCAAAGATGCCCCGTCGGACTTAAGCGAGACCTTACCCAAACCACCTCGACGCCCTTTTTAAGCGGAAGTTCCTGCACAAAAAACAAAATTATAATGTAAAAAGTAAATCAAAACTAAAAAATCTTACCTCGAGAACCAAGCAGGTTGAGGAGGAGTCACCTTGAGATTGCTGGGTCAACTCGGTCTTCTTCTTGTCCACCTTCTCGTAGATCTCAGCCATGAGAACGTCCTGAATAAGACCGGTTGTTTTGTTGGTGTGCACCCTCCTCATCAATTGGAGGATATTCATACGCTCACCTCCGGCTTCATTTGCCTAGAAAAAACGAGAAAATTAAATAACTAACATAAATTATACAATTAAATAAACAAAACAATGTTAAAAATTACGATTTGGTCTTCTCGTCTCAAAAAGCTAGTGGAACCGGTGTTATGGATGTACGACCCCTTACCATCTCGTTTACTCTTTCGATTTCCCGAATTAGTCTCCGAGGTTTTTTCTGCCCGGGGGTTTTCCCAATATGGGATGAAGTCTCGCCAAACCGAGGCGTTCAAGCCTTTCGGTTTTTCTTGCCCTTTCCTCCACTTTTGCTTTCACTCGTACATGTTTCTG
Source organism: Eutrema yunnanense (assembly GCA_002933935.1). NCBI lineage: Eukaryota > Viridiplantae > Streptophyta > Magnoliopsida > Brassicales > Brassicaceae > Eutrema > Eutrema yunnanense. The sequence goes on from PKML01073651.1 coordinate 414,041, forward strand.
AAGAACTGCGTAGCCGCTTCCTTCAGAAACTCCTTTTCCACTGTCGTCGTTATGTTAGGATGCCAAGTAAACTCTTGCTAAAAAAACGGAATTTTTTTTTATCAAACTTATGATTAAAACAAATAAATATAATAAAACTTACCGAAAATTGTCTAAACCAAATATTTTTCTCGTCCTCCGGGATGTCCGAAATATTCTTGTGAGTATGCGGGTAATAGAGCCTTGCCCATACCGATTCATCAAAGTCTAACTTTACTATGGTACGTGATACAGGTTTGTTCGATTCGGTCATGTCTCCAGAATATATAGGTAAGGAAATCATCAATTGCTTACCTATGGCGAAAGAAGGAATACATGCTGTGCTGTTCATATTATCTGCAAAGAATCGGATTTCACATGAGGAAGAGTCCACGCTTAAACAATTGCTCAGCATATTCGAGCGTAAAATCCTTGACTATTTCATTGTTGTGTTCACTGGCGGTGACGAGCTGGAAGCGGACGAGCAGACATTGGACGATTACCTGCAAGATTGCCCTGAATTTTTGACGGTCTGCTTGCTTTCATTACGATCCTCACAGTTTTTATTAGTGCAAAGATAAATATTTTTGTATATCTCTCCTCTTTTTAGCTGGATTAATTATGAAATTTCAGAGAGTTCTCAGACTCTGTGATGGTAGAAAGGTCTTGTTTGATAACAAGACTAAGGATAAAGACAAGAAGGATGCGCAACTTAAGCAGCTTATGGCCCATGTTGCAGATGTTGCAAGGAAAACTGGTGGAAAACCATATAGTGACAATATGCACCGTAAGATAAAGGTAGAAACCTGTGTTTAATCCGAATCAAATATGAATTTATCTCTCTTATGTTTTAATATGCATCAAATATGAATTGATCTCTCGAAAGAAAACTGTAGCCAATTTGATATGGGCCCTGTTCGTTTGTGTAATTGGGTGTCGCGTCTAGAAACCGCATCTAGACGCAGTATCTGGACGCAGCATCCAGACGCAGTTCGTTTATGTGTTTAGTTTTTGCATCTAGAAATTGTATCTGGATGCACTTATGTTTGTTTGTGTGTTTGCATATTTTATTTGGAAGCATTTTAAAACCAAATGACTAAAAATGACATGTTTTATGTTTATAACAATTTGTTTAATCTAAAATATATTTACAACTAAATAATTATCAAATTAATATTTAAATAACTTAGAAAATCCGATTTTAATGAAATAATTATATTACACCGATGTTTTGCGGAAAACCGAGTTAGTACGGAAAACCGCTAATTTGCGGTTTCGGCAGGAAACTGCTATTTTGTGGTTTTAGCGGGAAACTGCTATTTTGTGATTTTGGCGAGAAACTCTTATTTCGCGGTTTTTGCGAGAAACTCTTATTTCGCGGTTTTTGCGAGAAACCGCTATTTTGCGATTTTGGCGGAAAACCGCTATTTTGCGGTTTTGGCAAGAAATAGCTATTTTGCAGTTTTGGCGGGAAACCGCTATTTCGTGTTCTTGGTGGGAAACCACTATTTCGTGTTCTTGGAATGAAACCGCTATTTTGCGGTTTTGGCAGAAAACCGTTATTCTATAATTTTTATGGGAAACCACTATTTTGAAGTTTTTACAAGAAAACTCTATTATGCGGTTTTGGCGGGAAACTACTATTTTGCGATTTGGCGAGAAACACCTATTTTGCGATTTTGGCGGAAAACCGCTATTATGCGATTTTGGCGGGAAACTGCGGTTTTGGTGGGAAATCACTATTTTGTGGCTTTGGCGGGAAATTGCATTTTTGTGGTTTTCTGCAAAAACCGCTATTCTATGATTTTTACGGGAAACTGCTATTTTGCGGTTTTGGCGGAAAACCGTTATTCTATGATTTTTACGGGAAACCACTATTTTGAAGTTTTTACGAGAAAACTCTATTCTGCGGTTTTGGCGGGAAACTACTATTTTGCGATTTGGCGAGAAACACCTATTTTGCGATTTTGCCGGAAAACCGCTATTTTGGGATTATGGCAGAAAACTGCGGTTTTGGTGGGAAATCAGTATTTTGTGGCTTTGGCGGAAAATCGCATTTTTGCGGTTTTCGCTATTCTATGATTTTTACGGGAAACTGCTATTTTGAAGTTTTTACGGGAAAACTGCTATTTTGCGGTTTTAGCGGGAAACTGCTATTTTGCGATTTTATCGAGAAACTCCTAATTCGCGTTGTTGGTTGAAAACCGCTATTTTGCGATTTTGGCAGGAAACTGTTTTTGCGGTTTTGGCGGGAAATCGTTATTTCGTGGTTTTGGCGGGAAACCACTATTTTGTGATTTTTGCGGAAAATCTCTATTTTGCTATTATATGATTTTTACGGGAAACCGCTATTTTTAAGTTTTTACGGGAAAACTCTATTTTGCGGTTTTGGTGAGAAACGGCTATTTTGCGGTTTTGGCGGAAAACTGATATTTTGCGATTTTGGGGGTAACCGCTATTTTGCGGCAAACCGCTATTCTGAAAATTTTACGGGAAAAATATATTTTACTTTTTTGACGGGAAACAATATTTTTTTTTTAGTTTTAGTGGAATTTTGCGATTTAGTTATAATAGCGTAATTTTTTTTCTTGAAAATAATAAAATAGAAATAATTTAATTTTCCTTTTTTGATATGATAAATAATTTAAGTTTTGATTGTAAACGAAGATATTTTAGACTTTTGTAATTTTGGATGCACTTTGGTGTATCCAAACTCTAGTTTCAAATGTATTTCATATCTGAATTTGGACGCGGTTGTTGGATTAACAAAAGAACAGCCCCATGTCCACGGCGTTTTTTATCCCGTTGGTGCAAAAAGTGTTGCTTTTGGAGTGTTTGCCTTTAAATAACAATTTTGAATTTCGGAAATTCTCGGTTTCCAGGAGGAGGGTGACAGGCTCAGGGAACAGCAAAGGAAGCTTGAGTCTAAGAAGCTTGCAACAGAGGCAGCAGTGATGAAGAGAAATTTAGAATTGGAATATGACGAAAAACTGAGACAGATGGCCCAAATTGTATATTTATATTCAGAAACTTTGAATTATTGGAAAGAAAAGTTATATTTATACTGTTTGCTTTTGATCTAATGTTCTCTCATTATCTTTCAGTTCGAGAGAAAGCTAAAAGAGAGTTTTGAAGCTCATGAAAGAACGATACGTGAGCTGAGAGAAGCTCCGCCCGTAAGGCCTCCTCAAAATTTTCAAATGTTTCATCCATTTCCCCAGTTTAGAGCACCACCACCACAATGCAACATTATGTGATTGATGTCCGTAATCCCGCCTAGAGGTTACAAATAAAGATCGACCAAAGAGGTTACCTGGTCCTGCTCATTGCACATCTTCCAAATTGACTCTTTTTTTTTGGGTGCTTAATGCTTCTCTTCTGATTGCATTTTCCCAATTCCCTTATATGTTCGAGATAAGGATGTTTTTCTCCGTACTTTTACAAAGCTTCTATGCAAATAAACTCTCTTCAAGCATATTTTCTTCATGCGATCCTTGGAATATCAATTTTTTTAAAGGATAATGATACTATCGAGTTTTTAACATGAAAACTAACCTACAAATTGTTAGGGTCGGTTTTCACCCGTTCGAGATAAACAGCTCGAAAACGACTGAGAATGGAGAGATATGCTTAACCAAACCGAGCCACGAAGGAGTTACCTCGGACCAACCCAAACCGGACTGAACCAGTGCCTCAGACCGACCCGAGCTGAGCTAGGGGTGGTTCACATTGGACCAGAACCACGCCTAACTAGAAAACGTCGCCTCGGACCAAACCGAAGCAGACCATCTCGATGGAAGACAATAAAGGCCGAGCCCACGACACATCAAGGCGTCATTGGCCGAGCCGGATACGTCATGGGCCAAAGCAACGACTAACGGGCCGAGGCGACGCTTACCCTTTAAGCATGATGGGCTGAGCCCCAAACCCATTAAGAAAATTCAGCTCATCAATTGCCCAAGGCGACGATCCAAGTTGGCGGCCTTATGAAGATAATAGAAAATATTCCAAATGCCTTCCAAAATCTTCGCTTACGAGACTTGTATAAATAATTACTGTAGTCCTTCATATAGACATCTCTTTGGAACCCTAGCAAAAGCACTTAGCAATATCACATCATTATCTTATATTGAAAAAGCTTATCAAATCAGCAATAAAACCATCTTTGGATCTCTTCTCGTGTTTTCATTCATAGAAACTTTTGTTCCCTTTAAAAGTCCTTTACAAAAATTGGTTGTACGAGTTTCGACTTCCACAGTTTGGTCGTCTGTGGGGGAATAGAATTTTTCTTACTCACGGAAGTCGCAGAGAACGAGATCTGAAGAGATAGTCGAAGACAAACAAAGAAGCGACGACGACGTGAACAACAATGGTGGTGAAGCTACCGGAGGAAGAGTAGATCCCAGTGGCTCTCTTCCAACAAACGTGGAAGCTGTCTCGACACCCCTCGCCGAACTGAAAGATATGCTCGCCGCGCTGATGAAGAAGGCGGAAGAGCAAAACAAGCTGAACAAGACTCTCTCGGAAAGACTGGAGACGTTGACATCGGAGAGCCGATCCCGAGATATGCACACCAGAAACCCTGGCTCGGCGATGAATCCACCTAAAATGATGACGAGGAGGCTTGGCCTCAACCCAATGGTCCTCGACTTCTCTACACCCACAGACACCTCGGCACACGCCTTAGGAATCCCGAGGGAACTACCATCATTGAACCCATCCGACGAGACCACTCTTGCCTGAGCTACCATAGTTGAATCATGAAGCCGGGACCTCTAACGATGGACGAGGTCAACAATCCGACGATTGCTCAAATCTTCACCTCGAAGGAACACGGGCAAGATCGACGACGGAGAACGAGGTAACACCTCAGGCCGAACCACACGTGAGGAGTTCACCTCGACACTTGAAGCAGAAAGAATTGCAGGAAACGCCCCTAGCACTAGTCGGCTCGGCAACTTGACGAAAGAATAAGAAAACACCTTCTGGGTGGAACAGACGCAACACTTTGACCAGCTGAGAAGGGCAAGCAAAAATCAGCACAAAAAGCCAACGAGGCCTAGCCAAACCCAAATAGAGGAGATGAATGAGATCAAAGTTTCTATTGGTCGGAACAATGCAGAAGTGCAAACCCAACAAATCGATGAGCGCTCGAGACCCCACCTTGGCGGAAAAAAACGGCCACCATCGACAGGAAGAATCGTGACAAAAGAGATCACATCTCGGGATGCTTCACGTGTAAAAGGCTCTCCTCGGCCCTGGAAGGAAATGCAATCGGAGGGGAAGTTCCCAGCTCGGCTCATCTCGAAAACATGACGGAGGAAGAAGAGAACCCTCCCTTGGTACGGCGAACATTACATGATGACGAGGCAAACTCAATATGATCCGAGCTTGGAACTAGTCTCCTATACACCCTGCAAGATGATCCGAGCTCATGACGAAGGCACATCCCCTTTCTCAACCCCCTATCAAAGGAGCCCGCCGACGAAGACCGATATGTCTTATATCGATTCTTACTATTGTTATGATACCACATATTTTTACTGTGAGTCCTACTCAGCCTTTGAACCAACCCCTTCCACATCCGAGGAACACGGATGGTATCCAAATAAAATAAGCCAAGAGAAGTTAGAAAATTTCAACCGGGTAGTTCGCAATCTTCCCCAAGGAGTCACGTTTGCAAGAGCATTTACGGAATACAGGGTTGGACGTTTCTTTTGTGAAAACAAAGAATCCACCTCAGAAATAGAAGATCTCTTCACATATGGCAGAAACGGACGACCAGTTCAGATGTTCCACAAAATTCAAGACCAATGTCAATTCCTCATCTGTTGCAATATCCAAGGAATTGAGTTTACTAACGTTCTGTGCGACTCCGGGGCCTGCTTAAGCGTCATCTCCAAATCAACCGCCAAACGCATCTGCATCAATCACGTTTACCCGACTCGAACAAGAATCATGATGGCCGACGAATCTTGCGCAACACCAAAAAGAATCGCTCGTGATGTGCCCGTGAGAATTGGGGATTGCATAGCTTCAGTTGATTTCGATGTCTTTAAATCAAAAAGAATTTATCATACACCAATTATCTTTCGATGGCCTTTCTTAGCTACTACCGGAGCCATCGTGGACTGGCCAAATCAACGCGTCTCTTTCGCCAACATCGACAAAGACGTTTTCTATCCCGATGTCCCACACAAGAACGAAGAAGAAAAGCATCATAACCTAAAGGGTCACTACCCCAATTCACAATGGAACAAAGAAACGCCATCCGAACAACGAAACGCGATGAAGCTCAAAGGAGACCGAATAAGACATGTCTAAGGAAAAGATTTTTCCGCGACTTTAAACAAAAGTGCTCAATGGGAGGCAACCCATTTTTTGGTATCTTCTTTCATTTTATCATGTCCATGAACTACGGGACGGCTTGATCCCTGAAAAGGGTACGTAGGCAACCAATATTCGAAAAGGTTCAGCTGTCCCCCCCCTTTTAAAAAAAGGGGGGGGGGGAGTGGGTCCGTATACATATATACTCCCATCTTTGTAGACGCGATCTTTCGCAGATTCTAAGTTTTTATCAATACACATCTCTTTTACACACTCACCATTCTTGTATGTTGTTGGCCATAACAACGAGCTCATACATCCTCCACGGATTTTAACCACTATATCTTATACGGATTATGGTTCTCTTACAATCCACCACATATTAAAGCGCACTATATAAATTAAAGGCGGGTGTATATGGACCAGAGGAAGGAAATGATATACCTCGACCAAACCACTCATAATTTTACTATCAAAACGGGCACGTAAGTCGAGTCTACATCGCAAACCCTAAAACTCATTAATCATTCGCTTCGCAGCACACTGGTCTTCGACATCTCAACACATAGTACTAAGTGGATCGTTTCAAAACACACAACTTGTTATGAGATATTCGAACATATCTCGACATGTTCTATTTATCCAAGATCGGCTCGAAAAACCGAAATCACGTTATAAATTCTAAGTCCAGATTACAAACACCTCATTTTCATTAAACACTTCGTCTTTCATTATCATTTAAACCTCGACAAAAGTAAAAACCGAAAAGAGACTATTCATAAATCGAATCCCAGAAAAATAACATTGCGGATAGAGCCATCCATGAATACGTTCAAAAGACTAAGACAAGTCTAAAAGAAAAAACAGATCATTAAAGACCTTACAACAAAAGAGAGACTATTCACATTGGTTCGTTTCACCATCTTAACCGACGACGAGGTCGACAATACCCAAAGTGTGTTCGTTGGATCATGCAGGATCGGTAACACTAACGCCAGCCGCAGTAGATTCAATCGGCTCGTTGCCGAGGAGAGAACCCACTAAGTCTTCAGAAACTAGAGAGAGTTTTAGCTCGTCTCTCAAGGCGGTGGTGATTCTCTCGAACTCCTCGTCATCGCCGACTAGTTTGGCTTTCCAACCATTTAACTTCGGCGCCTCGGCCCCAAGATTTGGGGGGATTGTCCTTTTGAAGGTTGTCAATGAGCTGCAAGTTGCAATGACCTCGGCCAACTCGAGCTCTTTATTTTTGACCTCCCTCAACTTCTTGATGCTCGCTTCTACTTTGGAAATTCGGCCTTGAAACTTATGAGCTGACTCCCGTCTCGCCACCTTTCGGGCCTTCCTGATATCGGCCTCGTGTAAGGCATCCTTTGCTCCAAGTTGCTTCTTCAGAAAAGCCACCTCAGCAGCTAACTTCGTCCTTTGCTTCCCCAGTCGGAGTGCCAAGTGTGCGGACCGAGCCAACTTTTCCCTTCTGGCGTTCTTCTCTCCCTCAAGAGTCGCGATCTTTGATAAGCTCAAATTAATACTCTAAAAGTACTAAAGCTTTGTCGATTATAATACTTAGGGATCGAATCCGCATAAACTCAAGAAAACACACAATATATTTTAATGATTGAATTAAGCTAAGTGATCAATGGAATTGAAAGCAAATACGTAAATTAAACAAGTTGTAATTCGATTGGGAAAAAGATAGGTTCAGGGTATTTCTCAGGAAATCAATTAATGCAGATAAACTAACTAATCAGGGTTCAGGTTAAGCACGGTTCTTGAAGTCAAATCACTAAAGTATAATTAACCAACTCTCGTTGCGAGAATTATCTAAGTCTAAATCCTAGAATTCCAAAACTCTTTTCGAATCCTAAAGTCTAAACCAACTTTTACTTCAAGTTTGATTTGTTCACAAAACAACTAAACCAAATCTCTTTGCGAATAGTTATTTTGCTCACTCTAAATTCTATCAGATTACTCAATTGCACTCTCGTGCCTAATTAATTAATCTAAGATCTAAGTTACAGGTGATCAATCTAGAATTAGCTTTGAGAACAACCTAAGGTGAAGAACTAATTCAGATTTTGAACCCTAAACAACTAATCAACCTAGCATTTAAAGAAATCCCTTATGAGAACCCTAAACCTAACAGATGATCTACTCAGACATGGAGATTGAAACAATAAACGTGACTGAATAAATACTTGAATAAATAATAAAGAAGAGAGTAAAACAAGGTTTGAAATCTTCTCTCAGACGAACAGAGTTTCAGACTTGTCTCCCTCAAAAACTCTCTCACCAAAAACCAAAGTAGAATAAAGCTTGAATCAATTCTAAAGAAAGCATAGCCGCACAAGTGGCTGTAAAACCTAAATAAATACTACTAAACACGTTCTGGGCCTTCTTGTAAATAATAAAGTCTTTTGGGGCAATTTGCAGTTCCTCAAATCTTCAATAAAGTGACGATCCTTCTGTTTCTTCGACGGGTATCGACCGATACCATAAGTGTATAGATCGATACTCAGGCATCAAATCGGTGTCTCAGCTACAGGATCTCTGCTTGGCTCCAAAAAGCTCCAAAATGCTTCACTATCTCCAATAATGATCCAAACGTACCTAAAACCTGGAAAGACCCTAAAAGACTCTGAAAGACTCTAAAATACTAGAAAGACTCTATAAAAAGGACTTATATCATGACCTAAAACGGGTAAAAAGCATGATATATCAACTCCCCCAGACTTAGCCTTTGCTCGCCCTCAAACAAAACAGAAAACTAAACTAGAGAAAGAGGTTTGAAAACACGGAGACTCACCTGTTCATGAACCATCGCAAAGACCCTTTTCCCAAGTGCCCAAATGTCACCTAACCAGCTTTTGATCTAACCAGCTTTTGATCTAACCACCATGTACTTCTCCGTAGACATTCGCAGCTTTCCCAGACTCCACACATTATCTTGCAACATTGTTCAAATAAAGCCCTCATCGCCAGTTTCATCGCTGCAGCCAATGTTCCAGAACCTTCTAGATTCTTTACCATACAATATCTGACAAAAGAATTACCCAATTCACACATTTTTTGGTATTATTTTCTATCCCCCAGACTTTTTTTTCATTATGTTATTTTTATCTTTTTTTTAGATATGCATATACAAATTAAGGACCGAAACGCGAGTATTGATGGTGAAGCATCTCTATGTATCAAAGGCGTAGGCAAATAGTGGTATCACGCGAAATTTTCCTAACATCGCTTCCAACCTTTGTGTGATCATTCCTTCACAAGTAGAATAATGGGATCGCTGAAAATTTTCCTAACCCTCTACTCAGAAGAAAATCATTTCATCTTTTATGCTCTTATTTATTAACTTATAACAGGGGAGAGAGATACCATTACTTTAAACACATGGGTTCCTTTGTCAGATATGAATGATGAATCGAGCCCCGTACACATCAACTGCATCGAAGAAGTGCAAAAATTTGGCTCAGGCTTTAGAAGAACTTTGCTGGAGAAATGGGTGTTTTCTAGTCAACTGGTCAGTCTTTGGATTTTTCATTAGTCGATCGAGAACTGATCCTGTAACATTGGTCACTCAAAAACAAATTCCGAACAATAGATTCAAGCACATGATCATCATCTCCAACAAATTTTGACTAAATAAAACAAAGTTTGACTCAATAAAACGACTGACTCTAAGAAAAACAAAAAACAATGTCAGCAACTACCTCCCCCAGACTTGAACAACACTGTCCCCAGTGTTATCTAGCCTAAGGTTGGTAAAAGAGAACAAGAGAACATAGTGGAATTGTGAAGATCAAGAAGTTACCGATTCTGGGTCATGGGTATCGACCGACACACAGCCTGGTATCGATCGATACCAGGCGTAAGTCGATACATGAAACTTCTCTTCAACGACCAAAGACAAATGTTGCTTTCAATTATGTCAAGGGATCTGCATGTGACATGGTTAGCACTGTTAGATCACTCAAACACAAATTAAAAGCAACAAGATATCATAATTCATAATCCAACAAAGTTCAAAATCAAAACTAACTGACAAAACAAACTCAAAAATTCAAAAGAAAAGAAAAAAAGGGAAAGAAAAAGAAAAATGAACCAGATAGAACAGAGGACTAATCCTCCTCAAAGTCATCAGATACTCTAGCGGTGTGAGATGGTCCTTCTCCAGATGGTGAACGTGGGCGAGATGGTGCGATGCAACCACACCGAGAAAGAGTCGCGATGGCGTTCCATATACTCTGGAAACTCTCAACCACATACCTCTGAAAGGTGTTTGTATCCATAGGAGTCGCAGGTGGTGATATGCTCAAATTAATACCCTAAAAGATACTAAAGCAGTTGTCGTAGTAAAGCTAGGGGTCAAACACAAGGACTCACGGAAACACACAATAGACTAAATATGTGAGAATTAAGCTAAGCAATTCAGATGTAATTGAAAGCAGTGCAGAAATTAAAAGTGTTGTAATTCAATTGGAGAAAGGCTAGGTTCAGGGTATTTCTCAGGGAATCAATGAATGCAGATAAACTAACTAACAGGATTCAGATTTAGCACGGTTCTTGAACTCAAATCACTAAGGTATAATTAACCAACTGTCGTTGCGAGAATTATCTAAATCTAAATCCTAGGGATACCAAATCTCTTTGCGAATCCTAAAGTCTAAATCAGCTTTAATACCGAGTTTGATATGTTCACAAATCAATTAAACCAAATCTCTTTGCGAATAATCAATTTGTTCACCTAAAGTTCTATCAGGTAATTAACCGCACTGTCGTGCCTAATCAATTATCCTAAGATCTAAGTTCCAGATTCGTCAACCTAGAATTATCTTTGAACACAACCTAAGGCGAATAACTAATTCAGATGGTGAATCCTAATAACTAATCAATCTAGCATTCAGAGAAATCCCTTATGAGAACCCTGAACCTAAAGTGGATCTACTCAGACATGGAGAATGAAACAATCAACATAACTGAATAAATCATCAATAAAATAGAAAGTAACAAGAGGTTTTTAGATCTGATCTCGGACGAAGGGAGATTCAGACTTGTTTCTCTCAAACCAAAGTAAAATTAATGCATAGAATAAAGCTTAGCCTAAACAGGTGGCTGAAAAACCTAATTTATAAGCTAAAACATGTTCTGGGCCTTTTCTGTAATTAATAAAGTCTTCTAGGGCAAGTTGCAGAGTTTTTAAACTTGTAAAATCACATTTTTCCCGTCTGCAATTGGTATCGGTCGACACCAATACACTGTGCTCGCCAGACTGGACTGTCTTCACGAAAACTGGCATAACTTTCGATCGCACCGTTGCAATGGCCTCAAACCACTTCCAAATGAAAGCTAATCCATTGATCTAGCTTGTGTCCAAATTTGAGCTCAATCCATATGTGGAAAGGCCTTCAACGGATGCCAAACTTCTGACATCTCTGCATGACTATGCTCATTATCTCCCAAAATGCTCCGGAATCCTCCAAAAACTCCAATTAGGTTTCAAACGTGCTAAAACCTGTAAAAGACTCTAAAAGACTCCAAAATACTAGAAAGACTCCATATAGGACATATATCATGGCTTAAAAGAGGTAAAAACCATGATATATCAACTCCCCCAGACTTAGCCTTTGCTTGCCCTCAAGCAAATAGAAGCCTAAACCAGAGAAAGAGGTTTGAAAACACAGAGACTCACCTATTCAGGAACCATCGCAAATATCCTTTTACCAAGCACCCAAATGTCACCTAACCAGCTTTTGATCTAACCACCATGTATTTCTCCGTAGACATTCGCAGCTTTTCCAGACTCCACACATTATCTCGCAGCATTGTTCAAATAAAGTCCTCATCGCCAGTTTCATCGCTGTAGCCAATGTTCAAGAACCTTCTAGATTCTTTACCTAACGATATCATGACAAGGAACCACCCCTTTTCACACTTTTTGTATCATTTTCTCTCCCCCAGACTTATTTCTTATTATGTTCTCTTTTTTTTTTAAATCTTGCATATACATATCAAGGTCCGAAACGCGAGTATTGATGGTGTTTGCCACCGAATCCCCAGTTCTTCCCTCTCAATGTATCAAAGGATGTAGGCGAATAATGGCATCATAGGAAAATCCTAGCCTCGCTTCCAATCCTTTGTGTGATCATTCCCTCTTAAGTAGAATAATGGGATCGCTGGAAATTTTCCTAGCCCTCTACTCAGAAGAAAATCATTTCATCTTTTATGCTCTTTTTATCAACTTATAACAGGGGAGAGAGATACTATAACTCTAGACACATGGGTTCCTTTATCAGATATGAATGATGAATCAAGCTCTGTAAACACTAACCACATTGATGAAGTGCAAAAATTTGGTTCAGGCTTCAGAAGAACTCTGCTGGAGACATGGATGTTTTCTAGTCAACTGGTCAGTCCTTGGATTTTTCATTAGTCGATCTAGAGCTGATCCTGCAGCACTGGTCACTCAAGAACAAAATCAAAGCAACAATTCCAGCACATGATCATCATCTCCAACAAGTTTTGACTCAATAAAACGTTTTTGACTCGATAAAATGATTGACTCTAAGAAAAACAAACACATTGTCAGCAGACACCTCCCCCAGACTTGAACAACACTGTCCCCAGTGTTATCTAGCCTATAGTAGGTAAAAGAAGACAAAATAAATAGGATATAATTGGGAAAAACAAGAAGTTACCTTGCTGGAACATTGAGTATCGACCGACACACAGCCTGGTATCGATCGATACCAGGCTTAAGTCGACATGAACCGTTCTCAATCGCGTAGGGTATCGATCGATACAGTAGGGTATCGATCGACACTCTGCGATTTCGAGTTTGCTCCTTGTTCATCCTGACACAAAACGAAAAATGAAAAGAAAAGACTTATATATAAAGACTCACCAGTGTGTTGCCTCCCACCAAGCGCTTGTTTTACGTCACGAGCTTGACTGTAACGCCCTTCAGGCAGGATAAGAATGGGAGCTAGCACCAAAACATGCTCCACAACTTGACAATGCTATCTTTAGAGTTTTGCTCAACAAACCCTCCACAAACTCTTGTCCTTTCTCTTTCAGCTCTGAAGTAAGAAGAACTCTAGCCTTGGAGAATGGTTTCGAGGCTCCTTTGCACTTCACTTTGTACTCAATCGAGCTCCCATCATAGTTCTGAGGGATTAAAGTGACATGGGGAGCACTCTCGACTCTTTTGTTCTTCACCTTCTTCTTTGTCTTAACCTTCTTGCCAACTTCCTTGGGGATGCTGGGCGATGAAGGTGAAACGTCTGTGATAGTTGGTACTTCAGGAGGTTCTTCCAAAGGATCTGATATCAACGTCGCTCCTATTACATCATCTATGCAAGAGATACGTGCGGGAGTTCCTCTAGGGATGGCTTTGTAGTACACCTCCTTGTTAATGTATGAGAATGAGATGTGCTTGCTGGGTGTGTCCATAATGGCACCAACCGTAGCCATGAACGGTCTTCCGAGAATCAACTGCGTACGAGATATTGCATTCATCTCTACAACCTGAAAATCAGTAGGAACCAGGCAATCTCCTATTGTGATCATCAAATCAGCGATTGTCCCATATGGAAGAGAGGTGGAATCGTTCGCGAACGTTATAGATGTCTTTGGAGGTTTAATATCAGCTCCCAATCTCTCTGCAATTGCCATGGACATGACATTGACGCTGGCTCCTGAGTCGACGAGAGACTCTTTGAATTCAACTCTAGAGATAGAGCATGGAACTGAGAAGATCCCTGGGTCTTCCCTCTTAGTCAACTGTCTCAGTGGAGGTGTACCTCTGGCCTTAATGAAGAGTGCCTTGATCTCTTCCTCAGTTTCTCTGCAATCCTTGAAGTGACTTAGCAGAGGCCAGCCCTCTAGAGCTTCTTCAAAAGTGAACGAGTGTGGTATCCTTCGTACCCTCTTCTCAAAGCCACGCGCTGCTTTGGAGTGATAGGATCTCTGAGGTTTGAGGAATAGGATTCAGCTTCTTGGGCTTGCGAACTCGTCCTCCGATCAACTCAGGTGTTTTCACAATTTCTGGCTCGTTCTGCGAGGGGTATCGATCGACACCAGGTAAGGTATCGATCGATACTATTGTTCTTGAATCGTCCTGGCAGATATATCATGATCAGAAGGAAGCTCCACATTCTGATTATCCAGCAAAGCCTTGCATCTAGCGTCTTCTCATTCCTTCCTTGTCATAATATGAGGCATAGGATAAGGTATCTTAGGTATATACACCCTCTCCGCAACTACTTCAGGTACCACAGTCGAAATCTTAGGTGTCTCTTCAGAAATCGCCTCAGTATCTACCGATACCAATGGGGTATCAATCGATACATGGTTTTGGAAGTATCCCGTTTCAGAATTGTAACTGGCATCGATCGACACTTGAGAGTATCGATCGATGCCTTGGCGATTTCAGGATCGACATCGAAATTTTCTGCACTTGAGGAGATCGCATTGACGTGTGCTCTTGGATTTTCAGTTCTGCCTGGAAGAAAACCTTCCTGCCTCTTCACAGCTGCGGCGGTATGAGCAACCTGAGTTTCCAGCTTCCTCTGAGAAATATTGACAGTTTCAATTTTCCCATTAAGATAGTCAATCTTCCCATTCAGATCAGTGTACAGATGGTCAATCTTCCCATTGAAATCCACTTGCAGTTTTTGTTGTCCCTGAAGAATCTGGTCAAGCATGGATTCCATCTTATTCTCTTTGGACTTTGGAGGGATGGGCTGGTATGAAGAATTCTCATTGTTGCGAGTGTTGGTGTTGAAGTTTCGGTTGTTGTTGTACCCAAATTGCTGACCCTGAAATCCATAACCACCAACGTAGTTAACATCCTCCATTTCGTTTCCACTGATATTATCGACTCCATCAGCAAAGTGTACAGCCTTCTTCGACTTCCCAATAAGAATATCCAGCTTGGTTTGAACTTCAGCAATCTGCGAACCATCAACTCCTGCAACCTGCTTCTTCCTCTCGAAATCAGCATTCTTGGTGCTGTTACTAAACGCCAAGTTCTCAATTAACACAACCGCATCATCCAGATACCTGGTGAAGAAGTTCCCATTACTCGCAGCATCCATATCCATCTGGTACCTCCAATCAACCCCTCTGTAGAAAATGCCCAGCAGCTGAACCTGATTGAACCTATGGTGCGGGCAATCTCTCTGATAAGACTTGAAACGAATCCAAGCAGCTTTGAATGCCTCTGTTGGACCTTGAGAGAATTGAGAGATCTTGTTTCTGAGCTCTACGGATCTCGCATTATCATAGAAATTGCACAGGAATGCATTCTTCGTCTCATCCCATGTAGTTAGCGAACCAGGAGCCAACTGCTTCAGCCAATAAGCAGCATCCCCACCAAGAGAGTACGGGAAAAGTTTGTAGAAGAGGAACTCATTGGGCACTCCATTGTACTTCATACCAGTGACCAAATCTTAAAACCTCTCGATATGATCCATGGGATGCTCATGAGGTAGGCCATGGAAAGGGTTCTGACTTACAAGAGCGTAGTATGTAGGCTTCAGCTCAAAGTCATTCCTCTGAAAAGTTAGGATGCAAATCGCAGATCGATTGGCATAGAACTGATCAGGTATGTTGTGCTCAGCAAGTGTCCTGCCTCGATCACCTACATTATCCCAACGTTGGCATGCGCAGCTGGCGCGACAATCTGACCAACAACAGCAGCAGGGACAACGACGTTTCCAGCCTCATCAAGTAGATGCCCTGTCTCATTGCACACATGACCCTCTTGGTCTCTCAGAACTCCAGCTTCATCAGGTCTTAGTACTACTGTGTTGTTCATCGCTGATGTTTGCTTGGCCTTTCTGTTTGTGCGTTCCACAAGTGCTAGCTGCTCCAATGACAGTTCAACTAGCTTAGTGCTCTTGTTCCTTCTGGTTTCACGAACATGCATACACCTGAAAACAAAACACTAGGCATGGCACGTAAGTAACCAAAAAAAATACGTTGAGTATTGATCGATACCAAGTGGTGTCGATCGATATCAACAAAAGAAGACGACGAGTATCGACCGATACTATAGAGTATCGATCGATACCGACGAGCTTAGTCGAAATTCTCAGACTAAAATCTAATGGCGAATTGAGTCCCCGGCAACGGCGCCAAATTTGATATGCTCAAATTAATACCCTAAAAGATACTAAAGCAATTGTCGTAGTAAAGCTAGGGGTCGAACACAAGGACTCACGGAAACACACAATAGGCTAAATATGTGAGAATTAAGCTAAGCAATTCAGATGTAATTGAAAGCAGTGCAGAAATTAAAAGTGTTGTAATTCAATTGGAGAAAGGCTAGGCTCATGGTATTTCTCAGGGAATCAATGAATGCAGATAAACTAACTAACATGATTCAGATTTAGCAAGGTTCTTGAACTCAAATCACTAAGGTATAATTAACCAAATGTCGTTGCGAGAATTATCTAAATCTAAATCCTAGGGATACCAAATCTCTTTGCGAATCCTAAAGTCTAAATCAGCTTTAATACCGAGTTTGATATGTTCACAAATCAATTAAACCAAATCTCTTTGCGAATAATCAATTTGCTCACCTAAAGTTCTACCAGGTAATTAACCGCACTGTCGTGCCTAATCAATTATCCTAATATCTAAGTTTCAGATTCGTCAACCTAGAATTAACTTTGAACACAACCTAAGGCGAATAACGAATTCATATGGTGAATCCTAATAACTAATCAATCTAGCATTCATAAAAAACCCTTATGAGAACCCTGAACCTAAAGTGGATCTACTCAGACATGGAGAATGAAACAATCAACATAATTGAATAAATCATCAATAAAATAGAAAGTAACAAGAGGTTTTTAGATATGATCTCGGACGAAGAGAGATTCAGACTTGTTTCTCTCAAACCAAAGTAAAATTAATGCATAGAATAAAGCTTAGCCTAAACAGGTGGCTGAAAAACCTAATTTATAAGCTAAAACACGTTCTGGGCCTTTTCTGTAATTAATAAAGTCTTCTGGGGTAAGTTGCAGAGTTTTTAAACTTGTAAAATCACGTTTTTTCCCGTCTGCAGTTGGTATCGGTCGATACTGGACTGGTGTTGGTCGACACCAGTCGGTCGACACCAATACACTGTGCTCGCCAGACTGGACTGTCTTCACGAAAACTGACATAACTTTCGATCACACCGTTGGAATGGCCTCAAACCACTTCCAAATGAAAGCTAATCCATTGATCTATCTTGTTTCCAAATGTGAGCTCAATCCATCGGTGGAAAGGGCTTCAACGGATGCCAAACTTCTAACGTCTCTGCATGACTCTGCTCCTTTTCTCCCAAAATGCTCCGGAATCCTCCAAAAACTCCAATTAGGCTCCAAACGTGCTAAAACCTGTAAAAAAATCTAAAAGACTCCAAAATACTAGAAAGACTCCATAAATAGGACATATATCATGGCTTAAAAGGGGTAAAAACCATGATATATCAGGTGGTGGAGGACAAGTACTCGCAGAAGATGGAGGATGGCGCGCTCATCGAGATCGACCTCCAGCAAGGTCAGGTACTGGCTCACCCTCAGCAGTAGAAGGTGCTCTAGCAGTTGGTGCACGACGTCGAGTAACAGGTGCAACTATCAGCAGAGCCCCAGTAGGCTCAAAATGCAGCAACTCGGGATCGTCACCAATGATGGTTAGCTCGTGGTTAGGGAGCTTAACCAGAAAGTCCCCATCCGTGTTGGAGAAACACCAACGTCGCTCAGGTTTCAACCACCTGAGGTTCTGCAGATATCTCTCATCCATGATAGTGCGTGTGGTGAATATCGAACAGCTCCTTGTGCTAATACCGAAGTGCTGGAAGATAGGAGTAAGAAGACTACCCACTGTCTCAGTCTTCCGAGCTGCGCTGAGATGTGGCACTAATGAATGGTTTGGTCTTCAGAGAGACCAGGTGATGGGCAAAGACTGCCCCTAGGTTGACCGCGAGAACATAATAAGCTAAGACAACCGCATCTTGTTAGGCTCCATCTTGCACAAGATAGTGTTGCTCATAATCCTAACCAGACAGCGCAGAACAGGGTGACGCACATCCATCAGAGTGGAAGTCTTGGATTAATAGGCTTTGTTCCCGAAATGCTCCCAGAAAACTTGCACATCGGGAAACTGAGTAGGCAGAGCAACCTTCCTGAAGTCCCTGCGGAAATCGTATATGTCGCAGAGATCTGGGAGTGGCAATCTGTATCGCACTCTGCGAATCATGAAGGTCATGGTACCTTCTAGTGCGTCTTTTAGAACCTCGTTCTGATAGTAGACGCGCAATGTTGCGAGGAACTGTCGCACCAAGTCAGGGAACAAATCATACTGCCTCATAGGCATAGTACCCAAGCCAATCTTTTCAATCAGACGCCCGAGTTCCCTGTCAATACCCAAGCGGCGCATAGTGTGAGGGTCAACAAACCGAGTGGGTTGCACATCAATGTCCTGCCAAGTGTTGTAGAACAACGTGTCATAATCGTCCTAGGTATCTGAGATAGGCATGTAGACGCAATCGTCACTCTCAGCAATCTGCCTATCTGTTCCCCCCCAAAGTTTGTTGCATGGAATCCTGGCCTTCTCGTTCCGCTTAGGCCAAGGAGCTCTAACTGTGGCAGTAGGAGCCACATGATCAGCGGGTGGGTGTGCTGGTGATGCCACCGGTGGCGCTATGTCACGCAAAGAGGTGTGCGGAACCTGTATGTTTTCGTACGCTCCATCAATCCTCACTCTGTAGTTGTTGTTGCCTAGGTAACCGTTCACGAGACCTTTCCGCCAATGTAAACCATCCCAGATTTTGACACGTTAACCCAAAGGGAAATCCTTTGGCGGTGGGTTCGAATTTGATGCATCATCCGTCGTGTCTTCTTCCTAGGCGGCATCTGCAAACAAGGTCAAAGAACACAACAAACACAGAATAAGCATCAAATCCAACAACACATCAACAATCAGCAACAAATTATTCAAAATTCCATCACTGTACGTAGGGTATCGATCGATACTCATCAAATCGCGAACATCACGTATAGATAAACAATCCAAACAAATTCCAAAAGTCAAAACTAATGGCAATTAAGCGCAAAGCGGGTTCCGACTAGTCAGAACAACACAATCAAGTAGTATTCGTCCAACACAAGGAGTTCTAAGGGCAAAAGGTCGAAAACCCAACTAGTGGTCACATATTGAAAAAGAGGAGATTCGTGTTTCATACCTTGCAGATCGAGTGAAAGGGTGAGAGAATGAGAAAAGTGATATACTCATATATTGCATGTTTAAGCATGCATTTCATTTAGAGTTTTGTGTAATTCACATGCATAATTATGGTCTAGTCTTGCATTTAAGTCTCATTTAGAGTAATAGGTATTTGCATTAGGTCTTAGTGAGTTTTGCATACACATAGTTGGCTGGGAAGTATACCGGAAAATCTCATTAATCTTTTGGAGTGTTTTTAGGTGTCTTGGAGACACTTGGTGGAGTTTGGAGATTTGGTGCTTAAAGACTAGAGAGGAACCATCCGGAACGTCTCAAAGAACCGATCAGACGAAGGCGTTCCAATTTGATACGGCTCTTGAAGTCTTCATGAAGATTGTATAGGGACGAGTCAGCTATCCAGGTAAATTCGAATCAGGTCATTCGGACATCAGGTTAGGAAGTTATCACAGTTTTAACAAAGCGTGTCCGTCTGGCCGAGAAGCTAAAATTTTCCCTGGGAAAAATCCGACCGACCTCAATCGGCGTGGTCGGTTTTAGCCGGTCGTAGGGCAGGGAGTTCCCGAGAATCCGACCGACCTGGAGAAGCAAAAACCGACCGACCAAAAGGAGCAAGGTCGGCTTAATTTCCCCCGGAGGAAATCCGACCTACCCCAATCAGCAAGGTCGGTTTTGGTCGGTCTCAAAGATCAAGCAATATGAAGAGCTTCCCATTCCCAGTTTAATCTGATGTCTTCATGAAACTTGTATAGGAGTAAATCAGATTTACACAGGAGTTTGAATCATATCATTTGGACCTCTGGATCGGATTTTATGGCCAAGACACTGAAGCATGATCTGCCTGGCCGAGAAGAGATGGCATCGTCCAAAGAACCGGTAAAACGAAGTTCTTACGATCATATTCAGCCTCTCCAACCTTCATAAAAGCTGTAGAGGCAAGAGTTAGCTGTGCACACAAGCAAAAATCATGTCATTTGGACATCAGGCTAGGGAGATGCCTCGAATTTATCGAAGACGCATCCAAGATCCGACCGGGTCAATACCCGGTTTGTTCCGGGTTGACCCGGTTCGTCCATTTTCATTTATAAACCCAAAAACCCTAATTTTTATTCTTATGCTTTTTGTTACTCAAAAACCTTTTTCCTTTTGAGAGAGAACTTGTAGATTGTAAGAGAGATCCTTTAAGTTTATGCAATTAAGTGTTTATCTCATTGAATCTCTTCTATCTATCTTCTTTTCATCTTGATTATTCAACATTCATCCATGGATTCAACCTCTATCTCCATCGATTTTGAGGGGCTTTTCATGGATCTTGAGTAGTCTTTTAGGGTTTAGAGATGGGGTAGATTAAGATGTTCCTAGGCTTGATTCATGGTGTTTAGGGTTAGATCTTCTTATATCCCTTCTAGTTTAATTTTCTTAAGGCTAAATCTAGCTTGAAAAAGTAGATTTAGATCATAAGGCATTTCATGCACACCAAGTGTTTGGTGAAATGCCTTGATGAATTAAACAAGAGATTTACATTCCTAGCCTATGACAATAGTTGTCTAGGGTGTATTTTTGGTTGATCTTGTTGATTTAAACTAAATGCTTGCTAATCAATGATCCACAAATGATGATTTGCTAATGGGTTAGATGATTAGCATAGTGATTAATTGCTTGAAAGAGAATTAGTCAAGTTTAGGATCTTATGTCTAGGGATTAGCTTGTTTGAGTAAATGAACATCATGAATTGAACTTGGAACTTCTTATATCGATAACCCTATCTCTAGATTCGCTTTTTCTTATTGATTTACAATCTTGCTTAGTGCTTTTGCTTAGTGCTTTTGCTTAATTCTAAATTGGTTACTTAACAACAAATTACACTTGTTTAGCTTAACTTACAATTGTTCCTTGTATTCTTAGTGATTAGAATAATCCCAATTATGGATTGATAACCTCTTTACTACATCGTATTGAGGATATTGATACCTCATTGGATTGCAAAATCCTTGTATCAATTTGGCGCCGTTGCCATATTGGGATTTGTTTTAACATTGAGATTTAGGTTCTTAGTGAGCTTAAGCATTATTTTCTTCCAAGTTACTAATCTTCTTCACTTCCCATTGCTTTTGCTCTCTCTAGGTGTATGCATACCCGTTCCCGTGGCAATACCAATCTCATACAACCAAGGGACGATAGGGACGATATTGATCAACTTGAGAGGGGTTCAAGAGCAAGAAGAAACCGTGTGAGAGTTCAAGAAGAAGTTGGTAACGATATGGAAGAGCTTCATGATATTTCATTGGGAACATTCATGAGAACATTCTCCACCAAAGGAATGGTGGGCATGGGAACAACCAAGGAGGTGGTGGCAATGGAAACCATCACGCTCCAAACCGTCCTATTCATCTGCCTAGAGCTAGGCATGTCGTAGGAGAAGGTGATGCGGCATATGCACACCAAAACCGTCAAGGGATTCAACCACCTCCGGTTGAAAACAACAACTTTGAGGTCAAACCTGGGCTAATCAACATTGTTCAAGCTAACAAGTTCCATGGGTTATCAATGGAGGATCCTCTAGATCACATTGACCAATTTGACCGGATATGTGGTCTCACCAAGATCAACGGAGTATCCGAAGATGGTTTCAAGCTTCGACTCTTCCCGTTCTCTTTGGGTGACAAGGCTCACCAATGGGAGAAAACCTTGCCTCAAAGATCGATTACTTCATGGGATGATTGCAAAAGGGCGTTTCTAGCCAAATTCTTCTCACCGTCTAGAACAGCCAAACTTCGCAATGAGATATCTAGCTTCACACAACGGTCTATTGAGTCTTTCAACGAGGCTTGGGAAAGATTTAGAGGCTACACTTCTCAATGCCCACATCATGGCTTCTCCAACGCCTCTCTCCTTAGCACTCTTTACCGAGGTGCTTTGCCTAAGATCCGCATGCTACTTGACACGGCTTCGAGTGGTAATTTCCTAGCTAAGGACGTAGAGGATGCTATGGAGCTCGTGGAGAACTGATAGACGGGACTTTTGCAAGTCCCAAATCAATACCTCGTTGTAGTATTTGAGGATCGAACCGAAGAGGCTAAGGTTGACACACTAAGAATACACGAAACTTCCTAAGCTAGAGCAATGTTTTTGTGTTTTTCTATTTATGAACTAAAGGAAACAAATTGCAAGAAGGGAAAACAAAGATATAAGAGTTGGATCACGGACTAAGCTATCAAGGAGATGGGATACGATCAAACAACGAATCATTTGGAAGCATTGAACTCTATCCTAGAACATGGGATTCATAATTATGACTAATCCACCGTCGTGGCACTAATCACTTTGTTAATCACCAAATCAAGAGCAAACTCTCGTTTGTGATAAGATGATTAACAAGCATTGAAATCCAATCCCAATTAGTTCACTAATCACCCTAGACATCAACCATCGTTGGCTAGGCAAGAAAAGCTCACAAAAGGTTCTTGTTCAAGCATTTCATCGAACACCTATCGGGCGTGAAATGCTTAAGCTCTAGTTTTGATCTCTCGATCCAAAGCTAGCATTAAGAACCAACCTAAGTGAAGGACCTAACAAGGATCAACCTAAATCATCATCTAATAATCATCAAGACAACTAACTAATGATGCTAACACACTCAATCAATGCTAATCCTTAGGTTATGATCACTAATCTTGACTAATTCTCTTTCAAGCAACTAATCACTATGCTAATCACTCAATCCATTAGCAAACTCTCATTTGTGGATCAATGATTAGCAAGCATTAAGAATATGAACTAGATCAACCAAAATACACCCTAGACAACTATTCTCATAGGCTAGGAACATAAATCTCTTGAATAATTTGGTCTTGGCATTTCATCAAACACTTGGTGTTCATGAAATGCCTTATGATCTAGACCTACTCTTTCAAGCTAGATCTAGCATTGGGATCACTAGACAAGAAAGGAATGCAAGGATTAAGAACATGAGCATCAATAATCAATCATCAAGCCATCAAAATCAACCTAAATCTAAGATCCAACAAAAAGGGCCTAAGGCCTAAATATGAAGAACAATAAAGAAGAACAAATAAAGATAAAGAAGATGCATTAATTATAAAGATAGAGGTGAAGAATCCTTCTCATAGAGTGGCATTTGTATGAAGAACAAGGGAAATCCCTCTCAAAATCATAAAAGAGTTTGGGGATAAACCCCACTCTAGGGAAAAGAAAGCTTAGCCCTTCCAAATTAGGTTTTGGGCTTATAAATGAAAACTGGGCGAACCGGGTCGACCCGGGACAAACCGGGTACCGACCCGGTTTAAGTGAATAAAAAGATCTGGTTTGGGCGTTTCACCGCTGGGTATCGATCGATACCGAGGGGTATCGATCGATACTTCGTGTTTGGCTTTGGTTCTTGGCGGATACCGAGGACACACCTCGGTATCTTTGCTCGGCATTAAGGACTTTTTGCCCCGGGTTCTCCCTGCGCCAGTACCGACCCGTGACACCGAGCAGTGGCATCGATGTCTGGCATATGGAGCTTGGGTATCGATCGATACCGAGGGGTATCGATCGATACTGGCTGTTTGGATACCGAGGACACACCTCGGTATCTTTGCTCCGTGCTAAGGTCATTTTCCCCGGGTCTTCCCTGTGGCTGTACCGAGCTGGAGTACCGAGCAGGAGCATCGGTATTGTCTCCTGAAGCATTTGGTATCGATCGATACCGTGGGGTATCGATCGATACTTGGTGTCTGGCTCTGCTTTTACCTGGAAACGCTCCAAAACATGCAATAACTCACTAGGACCTAATGCAAATGTCCTAAACTCTAAATGAGACCTATATGCAAGATAAAACCATGATTATGCATGCAAATGACACAAAACCCTAAATGCAATGCATCCTAAAACATGCAATATATGAGTGTATCAATTCCCCCAAACTTAAACCTTTGCTTGTCCTCAAGCAAACACAAGCAAACAAGAATAAAGAAAGGGAGAAGACTAAAAATGGGAGCTCAGATCCAAAAGTATCAAGAAAAGAATTCAACTCAATGTCCAAGTTACTAGCTCTAAGATGCGATCAAACAAATCTACTCAAAAAGAGCTAGCCATATCCTTCCCTATACGAATCAAATTCAAGCCTCAACCTACACAAGTATTCATGTCATCCAATCCTTTAACATTCATTATTTGTTTCAAGTGAATCATGCTCATGCAATGCAAACAAACTCATTTGGTTAAGGGTTTTGGTTTTGAGATAAAGATGATCTCAATACATGTGGCGGTTTCCAAACAAGGGATCTCTCTTTTGAAGGAATGAACTTTGGCAAAATGCTAAGGGTGAAGAGCAATAGATGCATACAAGGCTAGACTTTCATCTACCCAATATCCCATCACAAATCAACCCTAATTCTAAACCCACAAAGAAGCAATCCTAGCTACCCTTCACAAGGCGTTTTTGCCTTCTTACACCACATCTCTTCATCATCCTTCTTCTATTTAAACACTTAGGGGGTTTCTTCTTCAACCAATGGCTTGGCATCCATTATTTTCCTTGACTTAGCTCTTCTTTTGCTTTCTCTAGTCTCTTTATCTTTCTTCATGTCTAAGCTTAGCCATTTTGGCTTCTTTTCTTTCTTTCCTTTTGTAAAGCTAGAGACTATCTTTTAACACTTAGAGCTAACCCAAATACATTCATGCCAACCATTTCAAACTTATTGCTTCCCCTAATCATTCTCCAAATCCTCTTTCTTTCTTTCCACTTTTCCAATCCCAACACCTTTGTTTCTTTTTCTTTTTCTTGCCCCAAGATCCCAACCTATCTAACTTAGCCTAATCTAGCTCATTGATGTGTGAGCTAGTTCTACATGAAAGCCTTTCCTTGTCGCTCTAGACCCAACACTTTTTGCTAAGTCCATTCAAATATAAGGCCTCACAACGCTCACTAAACATGTAGGCTTGAAAGAAGGTTGAGTTTTAGGTGGGGTAAACCATTCCAAAGGTGGGAATTGGCTACTTGGGCCAACAAGAGTGGTAAAAAGGGATAAGATGACCCAAGTATGTATGCGGAATCCATGAGTTCATTATGCAATGCATGATCACGAAAATTAATGAGTCAAGATTAAGGTTCTCACTTAGATAGGATTGAATTCAAATCGAGACTTGCTTTAGCTAAGACCCTAGTAATGAAACGCAAGGTCAAAATATGGTTCATCCTTGATTTCGGCACGAGATCAAAAGCATCAAGCAACAAGCAACAAGGGCATTGAATCAAGCTCTAAAAATAATACTTCACATGGATAACCTATCATTGCTCCTAATGCTCATGCAAATCTACCTAAAATGCAATGCATCTAGACTCAATGCACACTTATTCTTATGACATGGAACACTTTCAAGTAGATTAGCACACTTTCGTGACATTAATCATTGTATGAATCATCTAAAGTCAGCATCCACCGATCACTTAGACAATCCATAATTTACCACAAGTCCATTTTAGTCAACAATTCATCCTAAAGTCAGCATCCACCGATCACTTAGAATGAAAAGCATGCTTAGAAATCCTTCCTAACATGAGAACAAATGCTTATCTAGTCTAAAAATTTCAAATTTATTGAAAATGCATGATATGCATGAGACTCAAGTATGCAAAGGCAAAATAAGATCACAAAACACAAGATTAGACACCGGTCCCTCCCCCAAACTTAGATCACAACGTCTCGGTGTGAAAGAAGTTCAAGAGAGAGAACCCAAAAAAACGAAAAATAAAAATGCAAAAAGACTAAAAAGGAAAGAAATACTTACAAATGAGGAGTGAGACTAGGTGAATGGAGATGGAGGAAGAGCTTTGGCCATCACCACCAACAAGCCACGCCACGACCTTGAACCCAAAAGACCCTTATTGACATGCTTGTTTTGTGTCTCAAGCTCGACAATGGATAGGCTCGGGGGAGTCCCCAAGCGGCGCGTTTAACGTCACTAGCTTGACGGTTGCTTCCTCCGTGTCACTCCCTTCATGAAAATCACAAGAGAAGTGAAAAGATTAGCAACAAAAGAAAATAAAAACTCTAGTCTCAAGAAGAATCAAAATCCTAATGATCAACGCTAAGCCTCCCCGGCAACGGCGCCAATTGATGAGTAGGACTTTTCAAGGGTCCTAGGTCAATACCTCAATGTCAATGTAATATAAGAGGTTATCGAACCGAAGAGGCTAAGGTTGAAACACTAAGAATGCATGAATCTTCCTAAGCTAGAGCAATGTTTTTGTGTTTTTCTATTTATGAACTAAAGGAAACAAATTGCAAGAAGGGAAAACAAAGATATAAGAGTTGGATCACGGACTAAGCTATCAAGGAGATGGGATACGATCAAACAACGAATCATTTGGAAGCATTGAACTCTATCCTAGAACATGGGATTCATAATTTTGACTAATCCACCGTCGTACCACTAATCACTTTGTTAATCACCAAATCAAGAGCAAACTCTCGTTTGTGATAGGGTGATTAACAAGCATTGACCTCCAATCCCAATTAGTTCACTAATCACCCTAGACATCAACTCTCGTTGGCTAGGCATGAAAAGCTCACAAAAGGTTCTTGTTCAAGCATTTCATTTAAACTCCGGTTAGGAGTGAAATGCCTAAGTTCTAGACTCGAATGGATAAACCTAATCTAGCACTAACACCGTTTACTCGAATCTCCCCCTAATGCATGGGATGAGACCATAAATCCTAAGGTGTAGCTCTAGATTGGTTTGTCACGCCAACTAGAGCTACCTAATCTAGGTGTAGTCCTAAACTATGGTTTATCAATCCAAAACTAGCATTGAGAACCAACCTAAGTGAAGGACCTAACAAGGATCAACCTAAATCATCATCTAATAATCATCAAGACAACTAACTAATGATGCTAACACACTCAATCAATGCTAATCCTTAGGTTATGATCACTAATCTTGACTAATTCTCTTTCAAGCAACTAATCACTATGCTAATCACTCAATCCATTAGCAAACTCTCATTTGTGGATCAATGATTAGCAAGCATTAAGAATATGAACTAGATCAACCAAAATACACCCTAGACAACTAATCTCTTAGGCTAGGAACATAAATCTCTTGAATAATTTGGTCTTGGCATTTCATCAAACACTTGGTGTTCATGAAATGCCTTATGATCTAGACCTACTCTTTCAAGCTAGATCTAGCATTGGGAACACTAGACAAGAAAGGAATGCAAGGATTAAGAACATGAGCATCAATAATCAATCATCAAGCCATCAAAATCAACCTAAATCTAAGATCCAACAAAAAGGGCCTAAGGCCTAAATAAGAAGAACAAATAAAGAAGAACAAATAAAGGTAAAGAAGATGCATTAATTATAAAGATAGAGGTGAAGAATCCTTCTCATAGAGTGGCATTTGTATGAAGAACAAGGGAAATCCCTCTCAAAATCATAAAAGAGTTTGGGGATAAACCCCACTCTAGGGAAAAGAAAGCTTACCCTTAAAATTAGGGTTTTTGAGTATATATATGAAACTGGGCGAACCGGGTCGACCCGGGACAAACCGGGTGCCGACCCGGTTAAAATGGGTAAAAAGTCCGTGGTATCGATCGATACCCTCGGTATCGATCGATACCTTCTGTATCGGGCTTGTTCTTCAAGGGATACCGAGGACACACCTCGGTACCGTTGCTCGGTATTAAGGGCCAATTCCTCCGGGATTCCTCCTGTGGCAATGCCGAGCTGTGGCACCGAGCAGTGGCATCGATATTGCATCTGAAGCTTGGGTATCGATCGATACCGAGGGGTATCGATCGATACTGGCTGTTTGGATACCGAGGACACACCTCGGTATCTTTGCTCCGTGCTAAGGTCTTGTTTCCCCGGGTCTTCCCTGTGGCTGTACCGACCCGTGACACCGAGCAAAGGCATCGGTGCAATCCTTTGGTTTTGGTATCGATCGATACCGAGGGGTATCGATCGATACTTGGTGTCTGGCTCTGCTTTTACCTGAAAACGCTCCAAAACATGCAATAACTCACTAGGACCTAATGCAAATGTCCTAAACTCTAAATGAGACCTAAATGCAAGATAAGACCATGATTATGCATGTAATCTACACAAACTATAAGTGAAATGCATGCTAAAACAATGCAATATATGAGTATATCAATTCCCCCAAACTTAAACCTTTGCTTGTCCTCAAGCAAACACGAATAAGAATGAGAGATGCAATACAATGCAAGTGGAGCTCGAACCTATAAGAAGTATAAGAAACAATCGCACTCAACGTCCAAGTTACTAGTTCTAGGATGTACCAAAATTGTCTACTCAAAAAGAGATAGCCATTTCCTTCACAACAAGCAACAAGCCAAACTTCAACCTACACAAACCATTATATTCTCTAGCCTCTTAACATTGATTAATGGTTTTATCCGTGAATGGTGCTTATGCAAAATCAAATGAAACCGCTTGGCTAAAGGACCGGTTATGAGATGAAAATGATCTCATCAATGCGTAAGGGCAATCAAATACAAGGATCTCTCAATGAACGAGCAAACTTTGACAAAATGCTAAAGGTAAAAGGCAATCTACGCATACAAGGAAAAACTCTCGTCTACCCGAATGCCTAGAGTGTTAACCTAAAACCTCTAACCCGTTGTGCCCATAACTTAAGCTACCCTTTTATCATGAGGCATTTTGCCTTTTTGAAACCCGCACATCCTTCTTGTTTCTCCACTTCACTTTCTTCTCAATTGGGGATCACTTCTTCTTCCGTGTTCTTCATGGTTTGGTGCTTCTTTGTTAGCTAGCTCTCCTTTTCTTCTTTTTGGTTACCGCCTCTTCTCATTCTTTGATGCCTTGGCCATTTTGGCCTTCTTCTTTTTCTTTGTGTCTTTTGAGGCTACCTTAATCTTAGAGCTAGACTTATGATCTTTGCACAAACCATTTGACAAATTCGATCCCCTTTTCCATACTCCTTGTCATTCTTTCCATTCTACAATCCATTCCAATCATGCCATTTACTAAGTCTAAACCCGTTTCCCCCAAACTTGAATCAAGAACCGCCATCCTAACTAGCCTATTCCTAGATTAGCCCCTTGATGATGGAGCTAAGTCTACACGAGAGTGCTTCCTTGTCGCCCTAAACCTAACACTTTTTGTCAAGTTCATTCCAAATAAGGCCTCACAAGACACACACGAAGGACTATGGGCTAGAAAGGAGGTAATTGTCATGGTAGGGAAACCAATCCAAAGATGGGATTTGGCTATTTGGACAAGCAAGAGTGGCAAAAGGAATAAGAATGTCCAAATATGTATATGTGATCTACGAGTTAATTTAAGTTTGCATAAGCACAATAATTACTTGTCAAATTATGGTTATCACTTAGATGAGGCTAGATTCAATTCAAGCTTGCTTCAATCAAAGAAAGGCAATGATGCATGCGTTCTAACAAATGGTTCATCCTTGATTTCGGACTCAACTTCAATACATCAAACAACTAATAACTCGGGCATTGAATCAATTGCTAATTAAGCTACTTTCAAGGTTGTCATTACTCCATGCTTATGCAAATGCAAGCTAAAATGCAAACTAGACACCACCTATAGGTTTCAAATGCATCCTAAATGTTCAATAAATTTTCAAATTTATTGAAAATGCATGATATGCATGAGACTCAAGTATGCAAAGGCAAAATAAGATCACAAAACACAAGATTAGACACCGGTCCCTCCCCCAAACTTAGATCACAACGTCTCGGTGTGAAAGAAGTTCAAGAGAGAGACCAAAAAAACGAAAAATAAAAATGCAAAAAGACTAAAAAGGAAAGAAATACTTACAAATGAGGAGTGAGACTAGGTGAATGGAAATGGAGGAAGAGCTTTGGCCATCACCACCAACAAGCCACGCCACGACCTTGAACCCAAAAGACCCTTATTGGATGCTTGTTTTGTGTCTCAAGCTCGACAATGGATAGGCTCGGGGGAGTCCCCAAGCGGCGCGTTTAACGTCACTAGCTTGACGGTTGCTTCCTCCGTGTCACTCCCTTCATGAAAATCACAAGAGAAGTGAAAAGATTAGCAACAAAAGAAAATAAAAACTCTAGTCTCAAGAAGAATCAAAATCCTAATGATCAACGCTAAGCCTCCCCGGCAACGGCGCCAATTGATAAACGGTTCTTTTGCAAGTCCCGGGTCAATACCTCGTTGTAGTATTTGGGTATCGAACCGAAGAGGCTAAGGTTGAAACACTAAGAATACACGAAACTTCCTAAGCTAGAGCAATGTTTTTGTGTTTTTATAGTTTATAAGAAAAGGAAACAAATTGCAAGAAGGGAAAACAAAGATATAAGAGTTGGATCACGGACTAAGCTATCAAGGAGATGGGATACGATCAAACAACGAATCATTTGGAAGCATTGAACTCTATCCTAGAACATGGGATTCATAATTTTGACTAATCCACCGTCGTACCACTAATCACTTTGTTAATCACCAAATCAAGAGCAAACTCTCGTTTGTGATAGGGTGATTAACAAGCATTGACCTCCAATCCCAATTAGTTCACTAATCACCCTAGACATCAACTCTCGTTGGCTAGGCATGAAAAGCTCACAAAAGGTTCTTGTTCAAGCATTTCATTTAAACTCCGGTTAGGAGTGAAATGCCTAAGTTCTAGACTCGAATGGATAAACCTAATCTAGCACTAACACCGTTTACTCGAATCTCCCCCTAATGCATGGGATGAGACCATAAATCCTAAGGTGTAGCTCTAGATTGGTTTGTCACGCCAACTAGAGCTACCTAATCTAGGTGTAGTCCTAAACTATGGTTTATCTCATCAAATCTAGCATTGAGAACCAACCTAAGTGAAGGACCTAACAAGGATCAACCTAAATCATCATCTAATAATCATCAAGACAACTAACTAATGATGCTAACACACTCAATCAATGCTAATCCTTAGGTTATGATCACTAATCTTGACTAATTCTCTTTCAAGCAACTAATCACTATGCTAACCACTCAATCCATTAGCAAACTCTCATTTGTGGATCAATGATTAGCAAGCATTAAGAATATGAACAAGATCAACCAAAATACACCCTAGACAACTAATCTCTTAGGCTAGGAACATAAATCTCTTGAATAATTTGGTCTTGGCATTTCATCAAACACTTGGTGTTCATGAAATGCCTTATGATCTAGACCTACTCTTTCAAGCTAGATCTAGCATTGGGAACACTAGACAAGAAAGGAATGCAAGGATTAAGAACATGAGCATCAATAATCAATCATCAAGCCATCAAAATCAACCTAAATCTAAGATCCAACAAAAAGGGCCTAAGGCCTAAATAAGAAGAACAAATAAAGAAGAACAAATAAAGGTAAAGAAGATGCATTAATTATAAAGATAGAGGTGAAGAATCCTTCTCATAGAGTGGCATTTGTATGAAGAACAAGGGAAATCCCTCTCAAAATCATAAAAGAGTTTGGGGATAAACCCCACTCTAGGGAAAAGAAAGCTTAAAATGAAAATTAGGGTTTTTGGGTTTTTAAAGGAAAGTGGGCGAACCGGGTCAACCCGGAACAAACCGGGTATTGACCCGGTCGGATCTTGGATGCGTCTTCGATAAATTCAAGGCATCTCCCTAGCCTGATGTCCAAATGACATGATTTTTGCTTGTGTGCACCGCTAACTCTTCCCTCTACAACTTTCATGAAGGCCGGAGAGGCTGATTATGAACGGAAGAACTTCGTTTTACCGGTTCTTTGGACGATGTCATCTCTTCTCGGCTAGGCAGATCATGCTTCAGTGTCTTGACCATAAAATGCGATATAGAGGTCCAAATGATATGATTCAAACTCCTGTGTAAAGAGGATTCACTCCTCTACAAGTTTCATGAAGACATCAGATTAAACTGGGCATGGGAAGGTCTTCATTTGGCCTGATCTTTGAGTCACTTCGGCTGCATCGATTTGTTGCATCAATGTGTGACTGCTTCTGGGTCGATGTAGAAGCTGACATCGATGTGTGACATCGACGTGGATGGTGTCTGGGGCGAGGTTAAGCTCCCTGGTCCAGCATCAATGTGTTGCATCGATGTGTGACTCTCTTTTTGGTCGATGTGTGACTCTCCTTCAACCGCTTCACTTGCTCCCGATCCGGTGGCTCCAGTAAATCGGCGATAACTTCCTAACCTGATCTCCGAATGACCTGATTCCAACTTCTGTAGATAGATGACTCACTCCTAGACAACTCCTATGAAGACTGTTGAGGCTGATTCAGATCGGAGGTCCTTCGTTCAGACACATATTTCCGGCGTCTCGGATGAGCTTTGCATTCTACCATGCTCCATAACTCCAAACACCATCAATTGTCTCCAAAACACCTAAAAACACTCCAAATGCATGCAAAACTCACTAGGACCTAGTGAAAACACCTAATACTCTAATAAGTACCAAAATGCTATAAAAACTATGCAAGACACATGCATGAGACACAAAACACCAAATAATATGCATGCTAAAAGATATAAAATATGAGATTATCAAGAACTTAGCTACTAGTGATGGGACGTATGGGGATGATTATGACCGTGCTTCAAGGACTACTAGTGACTTTGATGAGAACAAGAGAGCCAAAGACATGAAAGCCTTGAATGAGAAGTTGGATAAGCAAGCCTCTATGATAGACAAGCTTCTTGCCTCTCAAAAAGAATCTCAAAAGGCGGTACATTTCATTGGTGACTATGAGAACAATCAAGCTTGCTATCAAGAGGAGGTCGTGGAAACACATGAGGAAGTGAACTATGTGGGGAACCAAGGTAACTTCCAAAGACAAGGGTTCAACCAAAACTATAGGAATCCACAAGACCAACATTACCCTCAACAATCTACTCAATCTCAAGGAGTTCCACAACAACAATTCCAATCTCAAGGTCAACCTTCTAACTCCAACCAACAAGGGTATGTCCAAAGGAACCATTTTCAAGGAAACCAAAGTGGATTCCAACCAAAAGCCCCACCCGGTTTTCAAGGTCAACAACAAGGGTTTGTGTCCCAAGGTCAAGCACATACGTCTAAACCGCAAGAGCTTGACTTGGCCTCCATGTTCCAACAACTAATCAAGGGCCAAACGGAAACCACTAACAAGGTCATTTGCTCTTACAATGATCTTAATAGCAAGTTTGAGGCATTGAGCTCAAAGGTGCAACTAATGGAGCAAAGGAATGCCGCCCCTTCTTCACATCATCCTCAAAGCTCTTCAAATGGGAAGGTCATACTAACCTCTAAAGAGTCTTGCAACATCTTTTCCACTCTCAAAGAGCAAGATCATATTATTGAGGAGTTCCTCGGGTTAGTCTCTAGCCTCAACGAGGACATTGAGCAACAAGGTGGGGAGGTGACCCTTGGGAGTGAGAATGATATGATGTTGGTTGGAGAAAAGAGTAACAAGGTTGAGAAGTCCATCAAGGACTTGGTTAAAGTGAAAAACGTGGAGACACTTGTTGAGTCAAAGAGAGAGCCTCCACCTCCATATGAGCCTCCACTTCCATTTCCCGGTCGTTTCCTCAACAAGGCACAAGAGAGAGTGCCTCCAAGCACAACAAGGATCGAGCCTAAGACTCTCCTAAAGCTTGGAAACCCCGGGAAATTCTCAATATCTTGCACACTTGGACTCTTGGAAGTTGATGATGCTTTGTGTGACTCGGGCTAAACCGTTAATGTCATGACTTCGGAGATGGCCAAAAGTCTTGGGATAGATCAGTTGAACGATTACCCCTCCACCATCACATTTGGAGACTCTTCTACGAAGAAACCTCTTGGCTTGGTTGAAGACTTTCCTCTCATAATTGGAAAGTGTCTTGTACCAACGGACTTCGTTGTGATGGAGATGGCACCAAACATAAAACTCCCTCTACTCCTCGGGACTCCATTCCTCAACACAACCGGTGCAAACTTGGACTTCATAAACAAGCGGGTTGTTCTTAAGAACGTGGATGACAAGAAGTTCTACACAATGATGCCTTCTCCCACCGCTATTTGTGGGACCATTATTTGTGGAGACAATGAAGCCCAAGCCCGGAAGGTTAAGTATGTGGGCGTATGTGAGACGGTGAGTATTGAAAGGGTTAAAGAAGCCCTAGCTCTAGATGGAAGTTGCTTGTATTCCCTCTTTCACACCACAACGGAGAGTGATGGTGAAAGTGCTAAGGTTAATAAGAAGAAGACGAAGCCTAGGTCCGAGGAGAGGAAACCGAGCATGCTCAAGGGGATTGGACCCTTGCTAGAGCAACCTTCGATCGTGACTCTTATCCCATGGAAACATGAAGAAGGGATGATTGAGTACAAGGTCAAATGTAGATGGCGCCCCAAGCCTTTTGCCAAGGCCATAGCAACCCTCACACCGGAGGTTATGGAGCCAAATCACGCCGGTCTTCAAGGCTTAATGGGTAAGATTCTCAAACTCGAGCTTAAGGAACCGCCATGGAGTATGTAATGGAAAGGATGACAAGGAGTATGTAAAAGGGGATCGAATTTGTAGAATGGGTTGTGCAAAGATCATAAGACTAGCTCTAAGATTAAGATGGCCTCAATAGATACAAAGAAAAAGAAGAAAGCCAAAAAGGCCAAAGCATCAAAAGAATGAGAAGAGGCGGAAACCAAAAAGAAGAAAAGAAGAGCTAGATAACAATAAAGAAGCACCAAACCATGAAGAACAAGGAAGAAGAAGTGATCCCCAATTGAGAAGAAGGTGAAGTGAAGAGACAAGAAGGATGTGCGGGTTTAAAAAGGCAAAATGCCTCATGATAGAAGGGTAGCTTAAGTTATGGGCACGACGGATTATGAGCTTTAGGTTAGAAACACTCTAGGCATTAGGGTAGACGAGAGTTTTCCTTGTATGCATAGGTTGCCTTTTACCTTTAGCATTTTGTCGAAGTTTGCTCGTTCATTGAGAGATCCTTGTATTTGATTGCCCATACATATTGATGAGATCACTTTCATCTCATAACTGGTCCTTTAGCCAAGCGGTTTCATTTGATTTTGCATAAGCACAATGCAAGGATAAAACCATTAATCAATGTTAAGAGGCTAGAGAATAGAATGGTTTGTCTAGGTTGAGGTTTGGTTTTGTTTCATGTTGTGAAGGAAATGGCTAACTCCTTTTGAGTAGACAACTTTGGTGCATCCTAGAACTAGTAACTTGGACGTTGAGTGCGATTGCTTCTTATGCTTCTTATAGGTTCGAGCTCCACTTGTATTGCATTGCATCTCTCATTCTTGATCTTGTTTGCTTGCGGAAAAGCAAAGGTTTAAGTTTGGGGGAATTGATATACTCATATATTGCATGTTTAAGCATGCATTTCATTTAGAGTTTTGTGTAATTCACATGCATAATTATGGTCTAGTCGTGCATTTAAGTCTCATTTAGAGTAATAGGTGTTTGCATTAGGACTTAGTGAGTTTTGCATACATTTGGAGTGTTTTTAGGTGTCTTGGAGACACTTGGTGGAGTTTGGAGATTTGGTGCTTAAAGACTAGAGAGGAACCATCCGGAACGTCTCAAAGAACCGATCAGACGAAGGCGTTCCGATTTGATCTAGCTCTGGGAGTCTTCATGAAGATTGTATAGGGACGAGTTAGCTGTCCAGGGAAATTCGAATCAGGTCATTCGGACATGTGGTTAGGAAGTTATCGCAGTTTTACCAAAGCGTGTCCGTCTGACCGAGAAGCTAAAATTCTCCCCGGGAAAAATCCTTGTTGATAAAGTGAGAGTCACCATCACTTATCACAATTCGAAGTACTCCAAATCGAGGGAAAATGATGGTTTTAAACAGCTTAAGGACCACTGAAGAATCATTGGTTCTGCTAGCAATGACCTCAACCCACTTAGATACATAATCCACAACAACCAAGATGTATTTGTGTCCATATGACGAAGGAAAAGGACCCATAAAATCGATGCCCCAACAATAAAAAATCTCAACCTCCAGGATGAAGTTCTGTGGCATCTCATGTTTCTTACTGATCTTCCCTCTCCTCTGACACGCATCGCACTGCGAAACGAAGGCATGTGCATCCTTAAACATAGTAGGCCACCAAAAGCCTGCTTAAAGAACCTTGAACATTGTCTTGAAAGTAGCAAAGTGTCCAGCATAATCGGATCCATGACAATGAAACAGAACATTTGGTACCCCGGATTCGGCAATGCATCTCCTGTAGATACCATCAGAACAGTGCTTGTACAGGTAAGGTTCATCCCTAAAGAATCGCCTTATGTCACGTAAAAACTTCTTCTTGTCATATTTCTTGATGTGCTTTGGCTCTGCGTCTACAGCGAGGTAGTTGGCGATATCAGCGTACCATGGTTGATCAGAATTAGCTGCAGTGACTAGATACCCTTCAGAAGCACCAAGGTGTTCAACAGTCAAAACGGGTTCGGAAGTCGCAGGGTATCGACCGACACCAGGTGAGTGTCGATCGATACCAAAACCTGCGATTCGTGGTAATTGCAAAGTTTCGGCAAAACCCATTTGAAACTCAGTTTCAATGAAGTAAATTGATTCTTCTAGTAGTTGATCATCAATAGGCATGTCTGCATCGATTCGAATCCTCGAAAGATGGTCAGCGACTTCCTTCTCTATTCCTTTATTGTCTTTAACATCAATGTCGAAACCTTGTAGCAAAAGAACCCAACAACAAAGGCGAGGCTTGAGATCCTTATTCTGCATCAGATATTTGAGAGCGGCATGATCAGTATGAACAATCACTTTGCTCCCAATCAGGTAGGATCAAAATTTCTCAAAGGAGAAAATAACTGCAAGTAGTTCCTTCTCTGTGGTGCTGTAATTTCTCTGAGCATCATCCAATGTCCTGCTGGCAGAGTAGATAATGTGCAGCTTCTTATCCTTCCCCTGACCCAAAACTGATCCAATAGTGAAATCGCTAGCGTCACACATGATTTCAAAAGGCAAAGTCCAATCAGGAGGTTGCACAATAGGAGCACTCACCAAAGCCTTTTTAATCTCCTCAAAGGCTGCAAGACACTCAGATGTGAAATCAAATTTGATCTCCTTACATAGTAGAGCGGTGAGTGGGCGAGCTAGCTTGGAGAAGTTCTGGATGAATCTTCTATAAAACCCAACATGACCAAGGAAGCTTCGAATATCCTTAACAGGAGTCGGTGGTTGGAGGCTTGTCATGACCTGAATCTTGGCTTTGTCAACTTCGATCCCAGCTTCAAAAACCTAGTGCCCAAGCACGATTCCATCCTGAACCATAAAGTGACACTTTTCCCAATCAAGGACCAAGTGTTTCTCTTCACATCTCTCTAGCACTTTGCACAAGTTATCTAGACAGCTCTTGAATGATGATCCATACACTGAAAAATCATCCATGAATACCTCCATAAAATCCTCAATCATGTCTGTGAAAATAGACATCATGCATCTCTGAAAAGTGGCTGGAGCATTACACAATCCAAATGGCATTCTCCTGTATGCGAATGTGCCATAGGGACATGTAAAAGTTGTCTTCAATTGGTCATCTGGATGTATCAGAATCTGGAAGAAACCTGAATAGCCATTGAGAAAACAGTAGTAGGGATGACTAGCCAACCTCTCCAACACCTGTTCAATGAATGGCAATGGGAAGTGATATTTCCTTGTGGTTGCATTCAACTTCCTGTAGTCAATGCACATTCGATGCCCAGTGATAGTCCTAGTAGGAATCATCTCATCCTTCTCATTCTTCACCACAGTTATCCCTCCTTTCTTAGGAACAACGTGCACAGGACTGACCCAAGAACTATCCGAGATGACATAGATAACTCATGCATCCAAGAGTTTCATGACCTCCTTCTTAACAACTTCTTTCAGGTTTGGATTCAGCCTCCTATGATGCTCAACTGAAGCCTTTGACTCGTCCTCAAGTTGAATCCTATGCATGCACATGTCCAGTGATATACCTGAAATGTCATCAAGAGAATAACCAAGAGCTTTGCGATACTTGCGCAGCTTGCTCAGCAGTAAGGCAATCTCTGCGTTGTTCAAAGAAGCATTAATAATCACTGGGTATGTGGAATTTGGACCAAGAAAACCATACCTCAGGTTTGCTGGAAGTGGCTTGAGTTCCACCTTAGGAGCTTTCTCCTCGTTCCAATCGCCAAGCCCAGCAGCTTGCTTAGAACTTTCGGCCAACTCCCTTTCTGGTCGCAGGGTATCGATCGATACTAGGGTAGTATCGATCGATACTGGTGGTGCTGTATCGAGCATCTTCGAATATCCAGCAGCAACTTCATCCGAATAAACCTCTGACTCAGCTGAACAGACCAATGCTCTCTCTAATGGGTCCTCATGATGCATCTCCAGGAAGTACTCTTCAGCAATGTCACTGAAGGTATCTACAAAGAAAGTCTGCCCATCGATGGTTGGTA
Organism: Eutrema yunnanense; assembly: GCA_002933935.1. NCBI lineage: Eukaryota > Viridiplantae > Streptophyta > Magnoliopsida > Brassicales > Brassicaceae > Eutrema > Eutrema yunnanense. The sequence goes on from PKML01073651.1 coordinate 453,056, forward strand.
TCTTCATCATCTTCTCCATGTTAAAAGTCATGACCAAATCACCGATGTTAAGAGATATCTTCCCATTCATGCAATCAATCAGAGCACCAGCTGTTGCTAGGAACGGTCTTCCCAAGATAAGAGGATCTCTGGGTTCTGCATCATACTCCAGGACAATGAAGTCAGTTGGGATCAAGCAATTCCCAATCTTAATAGGAACATCTTTGAGAAATCCCTCTGGAAGTCGAACTGAGCGATCAGCAAGTATCAGTGAGATCCTTGTTGAAGTGAAGTATGTCATCCCCATTCTCTTAGCAACTGAGTATGGCATGAGGTTGACACTTGAGCCAAGGTCACAAAGAGAACGCTCAAATCTGTCTGTGAAGATTGTATAATCCAACACAAAACTCCCTGGATGTGGTAGCTTCTTTGGAATCCTGTTGGTCAGGATTGCGCTGCACTCATGAGTAATCATCAAACATCCGTTCTCAAGGTTCACATTGCTAGCCACCATCTTCTTGACGTATCTCCTGAAAGTTGGAGAAGTCTTGATAGCATTGATGAAAGGAAGTTCAACAATCAACTTATCCATAATTGCCTTGCATCTAGAGTCTTCTACCTCCTTCTTAGTCTTCCCAATAGCTCTGGGATAAGGTATCCTCGGTATGTAAACTCTCTCTGCAACCAAATCAGGTACCTCCTTCAAAACCTTAGGTGCTGAATTGACTGCAGGATCAGTGTCGATCGATACAGGTGTGGTATCGATCGTTACACGGGATTTTGAGTTTTCCCGTGAAAGTATCTTGATCGGTGCCGATCGATGCTGGCTAGTGTCGATCGATACCCTGAGAATTTCAGAATCCTCATCGTCAAGATCAACGAAATTTCCTGCAGTTTGTCCAATTTTTACTCCTGTATTTACCTCTTTTCCATTCCTCAAGGTAATTGCATTGATATGTGCCCTTGGGTTCTCTCCTTTCCCTGGAAAAAAACCTTCTTGCCTTTTCGCAGCCTCTGAAGTCTGAGCTACCTGAGTTTCCAACTTCTTCTGATGAATACCAAGAGCATCGATCCTTCCACTCAGATCTTTGTACAGAGCATCTATCTTACCATTGAAATCCACAGCTATCTGCTGCTGTCCTTGAACCAACATTTCAAACATAGATTTGATCTTGCTCTCTGGGGTTTTAGCAGGTACGGGTTGATAAGATGAATTTCCATTGTTCCTGGTATAACCGTTGTTCTGAGAAGGTTTCTGGCTAAACTGATTCGACCCAAAACCACTTAGATTGGCTTGAGATTTGAATCCTCCTTGCTGAAAATTGTTTTTGAAGTTTCGGTTGTTGTTGTATTGATTCCTCTGACCTTGAAAACCAGAACCACCAATGTAGTTAACATCCTCTTCTTCATCCTCATTGATATTCTAGACTTCCTCGGCAAAATGAATTGCCTTCATCGATTTTCCCAGCAAGAGATTGTGCATTGAATCTAGCTTAGCCTGAACATTAGCAATCTGCGATCCATCAACTCCTCCAGCCTGCTGTTTCCGCTCGAAATCAGCATTCTTGGTGCTATTGCTAGACACCAAGTTCTCAATCAGCACAACTGCATCATCTGGATACCTGGTGTTGAAATTTCCATTACTCGCAGCATCCAAAGCCATCTGGTACCTCCAATCGACCCCTCTGTAGAAAGTACCCAGCAGCTGCACCTTAGTGAACCCATGGTGCAGACTGTCTCTCTGATACGACTTGAATCGAATCCAAGCAGCCTTGAGTGCCTCTGTCGGACCCTAAGAAAACTGAGAAATCTTGTTCTTGAGCTCTTTGGATCTCGCATCATCATAGAAGTTATTCAGGAATGCATTCTTCGTCTCATCCCATGTAGTTAGCGAACCAGGGGGCAACTGCTTCAGCCAATAATCTGCATATCCACCAAGAGAGTATGGAAACAGCTTACAGAAAAGGTACTCATTGGGCACTCCATTGTACTTCATACCAGTGACCAAATCCTCAAACCTCTCGATAAGATCCATAGGATGTTCATTAGATAGACCATGGAAACGATACTGACTCACAAGAGCGTAGTACGCATGTTTCAGCTCAAAGTCATTCCTCTGAAAAGTTGGAATGCGAATCGCAGCTCGATTGGCATAGAACTGATCAGGTTTGTTGTGCTCACCAAGCGTCCTCCCACGATTAGCTACAGCATTCGCAGCATTCCCAGCGACAATCTCCTCGACAACAACAGAAGGGGGAATGATGTTCCCTTCTCCGTCCAATCGTTTCCCTCTCTCATTGCACAATCGACCCTCTTGGTCTCTGTAAGCACCAGCTTCATCTTGAACCAAAACCATTGGATTGTTGTTCATCTCTGCTTGTTTCTTTGCTCTTCTGTTTGTGCGTTCCAAAAGTGCTAGCTTCTCTAATGACATATTAACTAGCGGAGTACTCTTGTTCCTTTTGGTTTCACGATTAGGCATGCACCTGAAACACAAAAGTCAAGAATGTAAGTAACTCAAAAATTCACTACAGGTATCGACCGATACCACTAAGGTGTCGATCGATACTTAAGGTGTCGATCGATACTGGTCGAACTTAGTCGAAATTCTCAAACTAAAACCTAATGGCGAATTGAATCCCCGGCAACAGCGCCAAATTTGATAAGCTCAAATTAATACCCTAAAAGTACTAAAGCTTTGTCGATTGTAATACTTAGGGATCGAATCCACAGAGACTCAAGAAAACACACAATAGATTTTAATGATTGAATTAAGCTAAGTGATCAATGGAATTGAAAGCAAATACGTAAATTAAACAAGTTGTAATTCGATTGGGAGAAAGATAGGTTCAGGGTATTTCTCAGGAAATCAATGAATGCAGATAAACTAACTAATCAGGGTTTAGGTTACGCACGGTTCTTGAAGTCAAATCACTAAAGTATAATTAACCAACTCTCGTTGCGAGAATTATCTAAGTCTAAATCATAGAATTCCAAATCTCTTTGCAAATCCTAAAGTCTAAACCAACTTTTAGTTCAAGTTTGATTTGTTCACAAAACAACTAAACCAAATCTCTTTGCGAATAGTTATTTTGCTCACTCTAAATTCTATCAGATTATTCAATTGCACTCTCGTGCCTAATTGATTAACCTAAGATCTAAGTTCTAGGTGATCAATCTTGAATTAGCTTTGAAAACAACCTAAGGTGAAGAACTAATTCAGATTATGAACCCTAAACAACTAATCAACCTAGCATTCAAATAAATCCCTTATGAGAACCCTAAACCTAACATATGATCTACTCAAACATGGAGATTGAAACAATAAACATGACTGAATAAATACTTGAATAAAAAATAAAGAAGAGAGTAAAACAAGGGTTCAAAATCTTATCTCGGACGAACAGAGTTTCAGACTTGTCTTCCTCAAAAGCTCTCTCACCAAAAACCAAAGTAGAATAAAGCTTGAATCAAATCTAAAGAAAGCGTAGCCTCACAAGTGGCCGTAAAACCTAAATAAATACTACTAAACACGTTTTGGGCCTTCTTGTAAATAATAAAGTCTTCTAAGCAATTTGCAGTTCCTCAAATCTTCAATAAAGTCGCGATCCTTCTGTTTCTTCGACGGGTATCGACCGATACCATAAGTGTATCGATCGATACTCAAGCATCAAATCGGTGTCTCAGCTACATGATCTCTGCTTGGCTCCAAAAAGCTCCAAAATGCTCCACTATCTCCAATAATGCTCCAAACGTACTTAAAACCTGAAAAGACTCTGAAGACTCTAAAATACTAGAAAGAATCTATAAAAAGGACTTATATCGTGGCCTAAAACGGGTAAAAACCATGATATATCAATCTTGGTAGAAGCAAGTACCATCTTTTTCTCCGCCTCATCGAGTTTGTTCTTCATCATCAATGCATCTTTCCTCACGTCTTCATCTCGGCATTGGTCGTGACAAGAGTCCGATTCATAAGCAGGCACCATCTCATTAATAGAGGCCACAAACTGCAAGAGATGCAAAATATTAAGTTCCGAACAATTACTTAGAGAATTTTATACAAACTTAGCCATACCTTGGTGCCTCGCTGCGACATGCTGGTGTATGTCTTCTCCTAGGAGGAAAACGGACGACATGACCATTGATCTTCGAGAACAAGGCAGCGGATGCCGAAGCATCACTCAATATCAGAAGGGATGCACGTTTCTTCCTCCTATCTCCCTTCTCGGTCATAGCAACTTTGCCAAGCTCACCTCCTGAGATAGATCGTCTTCGCTCGGCGCCTTGGTGCGCTGTGTAGAAGCATGAGGTTCGGCGCCAAGAGTTTCATGACCTCCTTCTTAACAACTTCTTTCAGGTTTGGATTCAGCCTCCTATGATGCTCAACTGAAGCCTTTGACTCGTCCTCAAGTTGAATCCTATGCATGCACATGTCCAGTGATATACCTGAAATGTCATCAAGAGAATAACCAAGAGCTTTGCGATACTTGCGCAGCTTGCTCAGCAGTAAGGCAATCTCTGCGTTGTTCAAAGAAGCATTAATAATCACTGGGTATGTGGAATTTGGACCAAGAAAACCATACCTCAGGTTTGCTGGAAGTGGCTTGAGTTCCACCTTAGGAGCTTTCTCCTCGTTCCAATCGCCAAGCCCAGCAGCTTGCTTAGAACTTTCGGCCAACTCCCTTTCTGGTCGCAGGGTATCGATCGATACTAGGGTAGTATCGATCGATACTGGTGGTGCTGTATCGAGCATCTTCGAATATCCAGCAGCAACTTCATCCGAATAAACCTCTGACTCAGCTGAACAGACCAATGCTCTCTCTAATGGGTCCTCATGATGCATCTCCAGGAAGTACTCTTCAGCAATGTCACTGAAGGTATCTACAAAGAAAGTCTGCCCATCGATGGTTGGTATCTTCATCATCTTCTCCATGTTAAAAGTCATGACCAAATCACCGATGTTAAGAGATATCTTCCCATTCATGCAATCAATCAGAGCACCAGCTGTTGCTAGGAACGGTCTTCCCAAGATAAGAGGATCTCTGGGTTCTGCATCATACTCCAGGACAATGAAGTCAGTTGGGATCAAGCAATTCCCAATCTTAATAGGAACATCTTCGAGAAATCCCTCTGGAAGTCGAACTGAGCGATCAGCAAGTATCAGTGAGATCCTTGTTGAAGTGAAGTATGTCATCCCCATTCTCTTAGCAACTGAGTATGGCATGAGGTTGACACTTGAGCCAAGGTCACAAAGAGAACGCTCAAATCTGTCTGTGAAGATTGTATAATCCAACACAAAACTCCCTGGATGTGGTAGCTTCTTTGGAATCCTGTTGGTCAGGATTGCGCTGCACTCATGAGTAATCATCAAACATCCGTTCTCAAGGTTCACATTGCTAGCCACCATCTTCTTGACGTATCTCCTGAAAGTTGGAGAAGTCTTGATAGCATTGATGAAAGGAAGTTCAACAATCAACTTATCCATAATTGCCTTGCATCTAGAGTCTTCTACCTCCTTCTTAGTCTTCCCAATAGCTCTGGGATAAGGTATCCTCGGTATGTAAACTCTCTCTGCAACCAAATCAGGTACCTCCTTCAAAACCTTAGGTGCTGAATTGACTGCAGGATCAGTGTCGATCGATACAGGTGTGGTATCGATCGTTACACGGGATTTTGAGTNCCGTCGGTAGGAGCAGGAGGCTCGAAAAGATCGGCAAGATATTTTTCAGCATCGTTGGCAACATTCGCCTCAGTAGCAACCACTTCGGGGATTGTTTCCTTAGTGATAACATGATTCTCATTAGCCTCGACAGCTCATTTTTCTACCTCTCTCTCTTCACGCTCTTTCCTCGAACGAATTGACAACCTCCCCATGCTCGGCTCGGTACCTTCGGAAGGAGACTCTGAACTGACAAAAATGCCGTCAAGAATATATCGGGCTCTTTCAATTCTCCTCAGCGAGAAGTTCTTTCCCCATTTAACTTTCTCGGCTGCCAAAGTCTCCCACACCTCAGAAAATGTTTCTAGGCACAAAGGAAGGAAATTACGGATTGCAAAAACAAGATTAGTTATCAACACCGAACGACTCACCGAGCCAAAAATCTACGGATCAACTACCAAGTGGTCCCCAACTTGTCTTGACTAAGAGAAGACAATCGCTAGGAATAGAGGCCTCGGAAATTCGAACAAAGAAGAAGCAGTTGTCCTTGCTCGGGAACCCTCGGATGATCTTCCCCTCCCTCTTGTTGGAAATATAGATCCTCTCCGAGTTAGGAACTCTTCGGATTTCCAGGAGGCTTCGTAGGTGGTTAACATTGTTATCAACATAACACTCAACGCACCGAACCAAAATTCCCACAAGATAACGAAGCTCCCGAGGCGTAACATGACCCAAAGCAATCTTGTGCCTCCACAGATATCGAACGATCAGCTCCGGAATTGGAAACCATAGAAAACATAGGTGAAAGAAACTTTCATAGATGGTAAAGCAATCCGAAGGAAGACTATTGGACCGGTCTGACGAGTCAGGAACGATGAACTTAACTTCTTCGGATATACCAAATAGTCGCCTTAACTCATCCAATGACTCCTCGGTAGAAAGAGTGGAACCAGTAGGATCGGTTTTTTCCTTGTTTTTCCTCTTAGACCCTGGTGCGGCTCATCTCCTCGAAGGGCCTGCCTACTGGGCTTGACATCATACGCTCTAGTTCACTTCTTTCTTCGGTAGGGTCCCAAAAGAAGTCTACAATCTCCACCTTCCATCCTTCAAGAACCGCCTCGGTTTTGGGTGCCGTGATCGGAGATGGGACTAGACCTTGAAACGGAACTGCCTCGACATACCTAATTGTCTCTGCATCGTTAACCGTAGACAAAGAAAGAGGTAAATCCTAGGACATATTTGCCTCAGAATTATTTATCACCCCAGGCAGATTCGCCTTGGAAGGATTAATCGCCTCAATCAAGGGAGAAATTAGACATGCAAGGGAGATTGCCTTGGTAGATATATTCACCTCGGCGCCTCCTGTGGAATTCTGGCTGAGCTGTACAATATGGTTAGTCGAGCCAACTGAACCGTTCAAGACGTCAAGACCTAACATCATACCTTGGCAAGAGTTAATCGATAGAGATTGATCGGGACGGATGAAGACGGATCGGCAAATTCAACGACTCGCCGCATTTTGTATTACAACGGATCGGATAATTTAAATGACACGGCGAAGTATCGGGAAATCCTAGCCGAAAAATTAAAGAAAAAGGAGAGAAAGAAGATAGAGGGGAGAGCTACCTTTCAAAATTTTTAGAGAAGTGAGAAATGAGAGGAATCAGGGGAAGGCCTCACTCTTTATAAACGGTTCGACGCATGGGTGTGCGTAACCTCGGGAAGATGAGAACGCGTGACCTCGGAAACTAAAAAACGACTTTTGCGATTCCCGAGGCAGTTAAAGCAAAGCGCATGAATACTCGTGAAAATTTCAACAGTCACAAGATCCCCGAGGCGAATCAAGAATTCAGATCATCCTGAGGTGAAAACTGCTCAAAGATTCAAACAAGAGATTCATCGTCCGGCATCGGCACAAACGATGCCATTGTTCGCCTCGTCAAAACAAGGCAGAACGCCTCGACAACAAAAACATGGCGTAGAGGAACCCTCATTCGCCTCGTTAACAAATCATTGCAACAAGACACTTCAGTATTGTCTCGCCTCGGCAGCATAATCGAATGGAAACATCGGCGTCACTTTGGCTCGGTAATTAATATTGATCTCGACACTTCTCACCTCGTTACAATCACTTCTAAGCCTTACGAGCTGGGGGCTAACTGGTGGGGTCGGTTTTCACCCGCTCGAGATTAACATCTCAAAAATGACTAAAATTGGAGAGATATGGTAAACCAAACCGAGCCACGAAGGAGTTACCTCGGACCAACCCGAGCCGGACTGAACCAGTGCCTTAGACGGACCCGAGATGAGCTAGGGGTGGTTCACATCGGACCAGAACAAAGCCGAACAATAAAACGTCGCCTCAGACCAAACCCAAGAAGACCATCTCGAACCAAACTGAAGCAGGCCATCTCGAACCAAACCGAAGCAGACCATCTTGAACCAAACTGATACGCTCAAATTAATACCCTAGCAGATACTAAAGCGGTTGTTGTAGTACAGGTAGGGGTCGAACCACAAAGACTCAGTTCTCACACAATAGATTATATAGATCCGAAATAAGCTAAATCAATAGATGTAATTAAAAACAATGCAGAAATTAAAGGAGTTGTAAATCTATGGAGGAAATATAGGCCCAAGGTTTTTCTTAGGAAATCAATGAATGCAGTCTAATTAACTAACAGGATTCAGATTATGCACGGTTCTTGAACTCAAATCACTAAGATATAATTAACCAACTCTCGTTGCGAAAACTATCTAAATCTAAATCCTAGGAATTCCAAATCTCTTTCCGAATCCTAAATTCTAAATCAGCTTTAATATCAGGTTTGATATGTTCACAAATCAATTAAACCAAATCTCTTTGCGAATAATCAATTTGCTCACCCTAGGTTCTATCAGGTAATTAATCGCACTCTCGTGCCTAATCAATTATCCTAAGATCTAAGTTCCAGATTCGTCAACCTAGAATTAGCTTTGAACACAACATAAGGCGAAGAACTAATTCAGATAGTGAATCCTAACAGATAATTAACCTAGCATTCAAAGAAATCCTTTATGAGAAAACCCTAAACCTAAAGTGAATCTACTCAGACATGACAATTGAATCAATAGACATGTTTGAATAAATCATCAATAAAATAATAACAAAGGGGTCTTGAGGTCTGATCTCGGACGAAGGGAAATCAGACTTGTCTCAAAACCAAAGTATAGAAAAATAAAGCTTAGCCTCAACAGGTGGCTGAAAACTCCTATTTATAACCTAAAACACGTTCTGAGCCTTTTCTGTAATTAATAAAGTCTTATGGGGCAAGTTGCAGAGTCTTTAAACTTGTAAAATCGCGTTTTTCCCCGTCTGCAGTGCAGCATCGCTCGATACCTAAGTGGTGTCGATCGATGCTCAATCTCCGTGTCGACTCTTCTGCTCGACAGACTAGACAGGCTTCACGAAAACTGGCATAACTTTTGATCGCACCGTTGGAATGGCTTTAAACCACTTCCAAATGAAAGCTAATTCATTTATCTATGTTGTGTCCAAATTGGAGCTCAATCCATCGGTGGGAAGGTCTTCAACGAATGCCAAACTTCTGACGTCTCTGCATGACTCTGCATCTCGATATGCTCCAGAATGCTCTAAAATGCTCCAAAATGCTCCAGAAAGCTCCAATATCTTCAATTAGGCTCCAAACGTGCTAAGACCTGTAAAAGACTCTAAAACACTACGAAATAGACTAAAGAATCTATAAAACGGACTTATATCATGGCCTAAAAGGGGTAAAAACCATGATATATCAACTCCCCCAGACTTAGCCTTTGCTTGCCCTCAAGCAAATAGAAGACTAAACCAGAGAAAGAGGTTTGAAAACGCGGAGACTCACCTGTTCAGGAACCATCGAAATGACCTTCTTTCCAAGTACCCAAATGTCACCTAACCAGCTTTCGATCTAACCACCATGTACTTCTCCGTAGACCTTCGCAGCTTTCCCAGACTCCACACATAATCCCACAACTTTGTCCAAGTAAAACCTTCATCGCCAGTTTCATCGCTGCAGTTAATGTTCAAAAGCCTTCTAGATTCTTTACCATACAATATCATGACAAGGAACCACACTTTTTCACACTTTTTGTATCACTTTCTCTCCCCCAGACTTATTTCTTATTGTGTTCCATTTTTTTTATTTTCGGCTTAGCATATACACATCAAGGTATGAGACGCGAGTACTGATGGTGTTTGCCACCAAATCCCCGATTCTTCCCTTTCTATGTATCAAAGGATGTAGGCGAATAATGGCATCATAGGAAAATCCTAGCCTCGCTTCCAAACCTTTGTGTGATCATTTCCTCTTGAGTAGAATAATGGGATCCTTGGAAATTTTCCTAGCCCTCTACTCAGAAGAAAATCATTTCAATATTTTATGCTCTTTATCTATCAACTTATAACACGGGAGAGAGATACCATAACTCTAAACACATGGGTTCCTTTATCAGACATGAATGATGAATCAAGCTCTAAAAACACTAACCACATTGATGAAGTGCAAAAATTTGGCTCAGGTTTCAGAAGAACTTTGCTGGAGACATGGATGTTTTCTAGTCAACTGGTCAGTCCTTGGATTTTTCATTAGTCGATCTAGAACTGGTCCTGTAACACTGTGCACTCAAAAACAAAATCACATCTATAGGTTCAAGCACATGATCCTTATCTCCAACAGGTTTTGACTCAATAAAACGACTGACTCTAAGAAAAACAAAAACAATGTCAGCAGACACCTCCCCCAGACTTGAACAACACTGTCCCCAGTGTTATCTAGCATAGAGTCAGTGAAAGAAAACAAAAGAACATAATAAAATTGGGAAAAACAAGAAGTTACCTTGCTGGAACATCGAGTATCGACTGACACACAGCCTGTATCGATCGATACAGGCTTAAGTCGACACAGAATTTCATCATTGCACGCAGGGTATCGACCGATACCAACATGGTATCGATCGATACCCTGGCGATTTCGTCAGGGCCAGTTCAGCTTCTCCTTGTTTGCTCCAATCTGATTCACTCAAGACACAAAAACGAAAAATAAAAGAAATAAAAGACTCACCAGTGGGTTGCCTCCCACCAAGCGCTCGTTTAACGTCAATAGCTTGACTGTAGCGCCCTTCAGGCTGGATAAGAGTGAGAGCTTGCATCAAAACAGGCTCCACAACTTGACATCGCTAGCGTCAGATTTCTGCTCATCATGCTGTCCACAAACACCTGTCTTTTCTCTTTCAGCTCCGAAGTAAGAAGGACTCTAGCCTTAGAGAATGGTTTCGAGGCTCCTTTGCACTTGACCTTATACTCAATCGAATTCCCATCACTCTTCTAAGGGATTAAAGTGACATGGGGATTCTCGACTTTGTTGCTCTTGGCCTTCTTCTTTGTTGCCTTAGTCCTTTTGACAACTTCCTTAGGGATGCTGGGCGGTTCAGCTGAAATGTCTGCGACATTAGGCTCATCAGGAGGCTCTTCCAAAAGATCAACTGCTAGCGACTCTCCTGTGACAACCTCGATGCTAGAGACACGTGTGGGAGCACTCCTAGGGGGAATGACGTCATAATAGACCCCTCCGTCAATGTAAGAGAAAGAGATTCTCTTATTAGGCGTGTCTATGATTGCGCCAACAGTAGCCATAACGGTCGTCCCAGGAGTATAGGCATACGAGATATCGCACTCATCTCCACAACCTTTGGTGATCGAATATCAGCCCCCAACCGCTCTGAATTTCCCTTGAGATGACATTCACACTAGCCCCTGAGTCGACAAGAGACTCTTTGAAATCAACTCCATATATGGAGCATGGAACCGCGAATTTCCCTGGATCTTGTCTTTGGGTTAGCTGTCTCAGTGGAGGTGGATCTCTAGCCTTAATGAAGAGTGCCTTAATCTCTTCCTCAGTTTCTCTGCAATCCTTGAAGTGACTTAGCAGAGGACGGCATTCCAGAGCTTCTTCAAAGGTTGAATCAGGGGAAATCCTTCGTACCATCTTCTCAAAGCCACGCAGCTGCTTTGGAGAGATGGGATCTCTGAGGTGTTTAGGAACAGGATTCACCTTCTTGGGTTTGCGAGCTCTTTTCTCAGCTCGTTCCTTAGCTATCGCTGCCTGACACTTCGTTTCATAGTCTTCCCAAAATTGGGCGATATTGAATCGTGCTGCTACTACTTGAGGCACCTCAGTCGAAATATCATGTGTCTCCTCAGAAATCGCCTCAGTATCGACCGATACCAATGGGGTATCGATCGATACACGGGTTTTTGAATCCATTCGAGCAGACGTCTGGGCTGGTATCGATCGATACTGGGGAGTATCGATCGATGCTTGTGCGATTTCAGGAACTTCATCGAAATTTTCTGCACGTGAGCTGATGGCATTGACGTGTGCATTGTGTGAATGAACCGCCTTTCCCTTGGAATTTGCTGCAGTCTGAGCTACTTGCGTCTCCAGCATCCTGTGGCTTGTTTTTAGAGCTTCGATCCGTTCACTCAAATCAGTGTACATGGTGTCCATCTTACCGTTGAAGTTCACCGTGATCTTCTCCTGCCCTTGAACCAGGTGTTCAAGCATAGCCTCAATCTTACTCTCAGGAGCTTTGGGTGGTGGGGATTGGTACCCTCCTTGCTGACCGTAGTTGGTGAAGTTTCGATTGGTGTTGTACCCAGATCTCTGACCCTGAAAACCAGAACCACCAACGTAGTTACAATCTTCCACTTCATTCTCAGCAGCAAAGTGGACGGCCTTTGTTGTCTTTCCCAGCAGAAGACTGTGCATAGAATCCAGCTGAGCTTTCACTTCAGCGATCTGCGACCCATCCTGATTACCAGCCAGCCTCTTGCGCTCGAAATCTGCGCTCTTGGTGCTACTACTAGAGGCAAAGTTCTCAATCAACACAATAGCATCCTCAGGATATCTGGTGTTGAAATTACCATTGCTCGAAGAGTCCAGACCCATCTGATATCTCCAATCTACTCCTCTGAAGAAGATACCCAGCAGCTGCACATCAGAGTATCCATGATGTGGACAATCTCTCTGGTACGATCTGAATCTTGTCCAAGCAGCCTTGAACGCCTCAGTAGGTCCTTGAGAAAAAGTGGAGATCTTATTCCTCAGATCTTCAGATCGTCCATCATCGTAGAAATTAATCAGGAATGCCCTCTTAGTGTCCTCCCAATTAGTTAGCGATCCAGCAGGTAGCTGCCTCAGCCAGTAAGTAGCTTCTCCACCTAGAGAGTAGGGGAAAAGCTTGCAGAAGAGGTAGTCGTAGGACACTCCATTGCTCTTGATGCTAGTGACCAAGTCCTCGAACTTCTCTACATGGTCCATTGGATGTTCATGAGGAAGACCATGGAAGAGATGCTGTCCTACTAGAGTGTAGTAAGCAGGTTTCAGCTCGAAGTCATTCCTCTCATACGCAGGAGGACGAATCGCTGACCGATTGGCGAAAAACTGCTCTGGCCTGTTGTACTCACCAATCGTTCTTCCACGATTAACCACAGCATTCCCAACGTTGGCGCGCCCAGCTGGCGCGACAATCTCAATAACAGGAGCAGGGACAATGGCGTTTCCAGCCTCATCGAGTCGCTGTCCTCTCTCATTACACACGTGACCCTCTTGGTCTCTCAGAATCCCAGCTTCATCAGCTCTTAAAACCACAGGGTTGTTCATCCCTGATGTTTGCTTGGACTTTCTGTTTGTGCGTTCCACAAGCGCTAGCTGTTCCAGTGATAGATCAACTAGCTGTGTGCTCTTGTTGCTCCTGGTTTCACGAACAGGCATACACCTGCAAACAAAACACTAGGCAAAGCACGTAAGTAACCAGAAAAAGACGTTGAGTATCGATCGATACCAAGTGGTGTCGATCGATACCAACAAAGAAATCGCCGGAGTATCGACCGATACTAGTGAGTATCGATCGATACCGACGAACTTAGACGAAATTCTAAACTAAAATCTAATGGCGAATTTGAGTCCCCGGCAACGGCGCCAAAATTGATATGCTCAATTTAATACCCTAAAGTACTAAAGCAGTTGTAATAGTATAGCTAGGGGTCGAACCACAGAAGACTCACAGAGATCACACAATAGATTATGAAGTGTCGAATTACGCTAAGCCAAACAAATGTAATTAAAAACAGTGCAGAAATTAAACAGTTGTAAATCAATCAGGGAAATATAGGCTCAGGGTTTTTCTCAGGAAATCAATGAATGCAGATAAACTAACTAACAGGATTCAGATTTAGCGCAGTTCTTGAACTCAAATCACTAAAATATAGCTAACCAACTCTCGTTGCGAAAACTATCTAAATCTAAATCCTAGGAATTCCAAATCTCTTTGCGAATCCTAAATTCTAAATCAGCTTTAATATCAGGTTTGATATGTTCACAAATCAATTAAACCAAATCTCTTTGCGAATAATCAATTTGCTCACCTAGGTTCTATCAGGTAATTAATCGCACTCTCGTGCCTAATCAATTATCCTAAGATCTAAGTTCCAGATTCGTCAACCTAGAATTAGCTTTGAACACAACCTAAGGCGAAGAACTAATTCATATAGTGAATCCTAACAGATAATTAACCTAGCATTCAAAGAAATCATTTATGAGAAAACCCTAAACCTAAAGTGAATCTACTCAGACATGGCAATTGAATCAATAGACATGTTTGAATAAATCATCAATAAAATAATAACAAAGGGGTCTTGAGGTCTGATCTCGGACGAAGGGAAATCAGACTTGTCTCAAAACCAAAGTATAGAAAAATAAAGCTTAGCCTCAACAGGTGGCTGAAAACTCCTATTTATAACCTAAAACACGTTCTGGGCCTTTTCTGTAATTAATAAAGTCTTATGGGGCAAGTTGCAGAGTCTTTAAACTTGTAAAATCGCGTTTTTCCCCGTCTGCAGTGCAGCATCGATCGATACCTAAGTGGTGTCGATCGATGCTCAATCTCCGTGTCGACTCTTCTGCTCGACAGACTAGACAGTCTTCACGAAAGGCATAACTTTTGATCGCACCGTTGGAATAGCTTGAAACCACTTCCAAATGAAAGCTAATTCATTGATATATCTTGTGTCCAAATTTGAGCTCAATCCATCGGTGGGAAGGTCTTAAACGAATGCCAAACTTCTGACGTCTCTGCATGACTCTGCATCTCGATATGCTCCAGAATGCTCCAAAATGCTCCAAAATGCTCCAGAAAGCTCCAATATCTTCAATTAGGCTCCAAACGTGCTAAGACCTGTAAAAGACTCTAAAACACTACGAAATAGACTAAAGACTCTATAAAACGGACTTATATCATGGCCTAAAAGGGGTAAAAACCATGATATATCACAAACCGACCTGTTCACCTCGGTCCCTATGGAAGACGATAAAGGCTGAGCCCTCGACACATCAATGTGTCATGGGCCGAGCCGGATACGTCATGGGCCAAAGCAACGACTAACGGGCCGAGGCGAGGCTTACCTTTTAAGCATGATGGGCAGAGCCGCAAGCCCATTAAACAACTCATCTCATCAATTTCCTAGGCGATGATCCAAGTCGGCGGCCGCATGAAGATAAAAGAAAATATTCCAAATGCTTTCCGAGATCCTCGCTTACGAGATTTTTATAAATAGTTAGTGTAGTTCTTCATAACGACATCTCTTTGGAACCCTAGCAAAAGCACTTAGGAATATCACCTCATCATCTTGTATTGAAAAAGCTTATCAAATCAACAATAAAACCATCTTTGGATCTCTTCTCGTGTTTTCATTCATAAATACTTATGTTCCCTTTAAAAGTTCTTTACAAAAATTGGTTGTGCGAGTTTCGACTCCCAAAATTTTCCCATGACGTATCCGGCTAGACCCATGATGCCTTGTTGTGCTGTGGGCTCGTCCTTTATCGTCTTCCATAGAGACCGAGGTGAACAAGTCGATTTTGTTCGAGATGGGTTGCTTCGGTTTGGCCTGAGGCGACGTTTTCTGGTTCGGCATGGTTTTGGTCCGATGTGAACCACCCCTAGCTCATCTTAGGTCGGTCTGAGGCCCTGGTTTAGTACGGCTCGGGTTGGTCCGAGGTAACTCCTTCGTGGCTCGGTTTGGTTAAGCATACCTCTCCATACTTAGTTGTTTTCGAACTGTTAATCTCGAGCGGATGAAAACCGACCCCAACACAAATGCATGGTTAATATGCTAAATTAGTAAATTATGGGGTCAAATTACTAAGCGTCAAGACATCACACCGTAAATATGTGATATTAGGGCATTTTTATTGGTTTTGAACTCCATTTGAGTATATCAACAATAAAATATCATTATTTTAATATAGTTATTTTTATAATTAAATTTAATCTAAAAAAAAACATAAACCAATGAAAAATAGATAAGTATCGAATGAGGTTCTCATGGGTATCTCAAATGTTCTCTTGTTTGAGAACCGATTCTCTGTTCTCTCTTACCTTTTTATTTTATTCAAACCAATATCTCTTTGTTACATTAAATACCTCTGTATTTTGAGCTTAGAGATGCTTAAAAATAAGATAAATAGTGATTTGAAACTTCAAGATGTGTTCCTTGTAGCGAACCAAAGCATCAGTCCTCTCTCGAATTGTTTTTCTCAGGCTGCTCTGATTGAGCTCATGTGGTTCCTCAATGTTTTGTCGTGGCTTAGTCGTTGCTTCGGTGATGGTGGATCTCCATGTTTGTGTCAATTTCTTTCTAACCATATTGATTAAATTGTGGCTTGGATGAGGTACCGAATGATGAACATCAGCATGTGATCATGGCTAGAAGTAGAGATGAAGTGGGCGGGGACTGTCCAATCTGTCGTGAATTTGTTTTGAAGTACTCCATGGGCTAAGGCAAACCAGATTTCCTAGGAGTATATGTAAGAGAAAAAGAGATGATTGTGAGTTTCTATTGGGTCTTGGCAAAGGAAACAAGGTGTAGGAATATTCCATTGCCATTGCAACATACGGTCTCCCGTCGATAACCGATCATGAAAAGTAAACCATGCTAGAAAAGAGTACTTTTGAGTTACATGCAGTCGGTATTAATGCTGACATTAAATTTTGTCGAGTCCGATGCCATGTTAGAGACGACCTTATTTTGGCAAAAATGTGAGTCTAAGTTTTTTTTAAATAAACGACTTCGTTTTATCATAAAAGAGGAAATTTATTTAAATAAAACGCCGTTGTTTATAAACACACCAGACCGCCATGAAAGTACCTCATTCTTGTAGCAAGCAATCTCGAAGCGGTTCCGTTGCTTTTTTTCAATCGTACCATTGCGACGTTTGTCAACCTCTTCTGACTATATATTCATGAGATATCAAGAGATATTAATCCTACTTAGCTCATACCTTTCTTTCTTATAGTGTACATTGATATATCATGGTTTTTACCCCGTTTAAGCTATGATATAAGTCCGTTTTATCGAGTCTTTATTCTATTATAGAGTCTTTTAGAGTCTTTTACAGGTTTTAGCACATTTGGAGCATTATTAGAGATATTGGAGTTTTATGGAGCGTTCTGAAGCAAAACTGAAGACTGGTGACTAATTGCCCAATCGAAGCGTCAAGCATCGATCGATACCTCCTTGGTATCGATCGACACCCATCGAGGAGATTACGAGTCGCAACTTTTAATGAAGTTTGAAAAATTGCAGAACTTGCCCATAAGACTTTAATATTTACAAGAAGACCCCAATTCGTGTTTAAACTATTTAATTAGGTTTTACAGCCACTTGGATGGCTATGCTTATTTTTCTGGTTTTGTGAGAGAGCTTTTGAGGGAGACAAGTCTGAAACTCTGTTCGTCTTATAGAATATTTCGAACCCTCTTGTTACTCTTTCTGATTTATTTGACGATTTACTCAGTTATGTTGATTGTTTCATTCTCCATGTCTGAGTAGATCTCTTGTTAGGTTCAGGGTTCTCAATAAGGTTTTCTCTGAATGCTAGGTTGATTTATTATTAGGATTCAGTATCTAAATTAGTTCTTCACCATAGTTGTTTGCAAACTAATTCTGGATTGATCACCTAGAACTTAGATCTTAGGACAATTGATTAGGCACGAGAGTGCGATTAATTACCTGATAGAACCTAAGGTGAGCAAAATAACTATTCGCAAAGAGATTTGGCTTAGTTGTTTTGTGAACAAATCAAACTTGATATAAAAGCTGGTTTAGACTTTAGGATTCGCAAAGAGATTTGGAATTTCTAGGATTTAGACTTAGATAATTCTCGCAACGAGAGTTGGTTAATTATACTGTAGTGATTTGAGTTCAAGAACCGCGCTAAATCTGAATCCTTGTAATTAGTTTATCTGCATTCAATAATTCCCTGAGAAATACCCTGAACCTATCTTTCTCCAATTGAATTCACAACCGTTTTAAATTACATTATGTTTTTCAATACCATTGATTGCTTAGCGTAATTCTCACCGATATAATCTATTGTATGTCTCTGTGAGTCCTTGTGTTCGACCCCTACTTTACTGCAACTACTGCTTAGTACTTTTAGGGTATTAATTTGAGCATATCAAATTTGGCGCCGTTGCCGGGGACTCAATTCGCCATTAGATTTTAGTCTGAGAAATTCGACTAAGCTCGACGGTAACGGTCGATACTATCTAGTATCGGTCGATACTCGCCGCTTTCTTTTGTTGATATCGATCGACACCACTTGGTATCGGTTGATACTCATCGTGTGACCGAGTTACTAACGTTTTTGACTCTTGCTTTCAGGTGTATGCCTAATCGTGAAACCAGGAAGAACAAGAGCACCCAGCTAGTTGATCTGTCACTCGAGCAGCTAGCACTCGTGGAACGCACCAACAGTTGAGCAAAGAAGCCAGCAAAGATGAACAACAATCAAGTGGAGTTGGTTCAAGATGCAGCTGAAGCTTACAGAGACCGAGAGGGTCGTTTGTGCAATGAGCAAGGACAACGTCTGGATGGAGAGGGGAACATCATTCCCCATGCTCCTGTTGTAGCTAAAAATGTCGCTGGGAACGCGAACGCAGTGAATGCTGAGAATGCTGTGGTTAATCGTGGTAGAACGATTGGTGACTGCAACAGACCTGACCAGTTCTACGCAAACCGATCTGCGATCCGTCCTCCTGCTTTTCCGAGGTACGACTTTGAGCTGAAACCCGCATACTACACTCTTGTGGGACAGCACCCTTTTCATGGTCTTTCCAGCGAGCATCCCATGGATCATATTGAGAGGTTCGAGGACTTGGTCACTAGCATCAAAAGCAATTGGGTGTCCTACGACTATCTCTTCTGCAAGCTTTTCCCATACTCTCTTGGTGGGGAAGCAACTTACTAGCTGAAGCAGTTACCTCCTGGATCGCTGACTACTTGGGAGGAGACTAAGAATGCTTTCCTGACCAATTTCTATGATGATTCAAGATTCGAGGATCTGAGGAACAAAATCTCCTAGTTTTCTCAAGGACCTACTGAGGCGTTCAAGGCTGCTTGGACGAGGTTCAAATCGTATGAGAGAGATTGTCCACATCACGGATACTCTGATGTTCAGCTGATGGGTTTCTTCTTTAGAGGACTTGATTGGAGGTACCAAAAGACTTTGGATGCTTCGAGCAATAGAAACTTCAACACCAGGTATCCTGATGAAGCATATGTCCTGATTGAGAACTTGGCGTCTAGCAATAGCACCAAGAATGCTGATTTTGAGAGGAAAAAGCTAGCTAGCAACGTGGATGGTTCACAGATTGCCGATTTTCAAGCTAAGTTGGATTCTATGCACAATCTTCTGATGGGCAAGACACAGAAAGTTGTTCACTTCGCTGAAGATGTCGAGGTATTCAACGAGAATGAAGTGGGGGATGTTAACTACATTGGTGGTTCTGGTTTTCAGGGTCAGAAAAATCAATTCAACAACAACTGAAACATCAACAACAACTCGTAGCAAGGAGGGTCGAATCAGTTTGGCCAGAAACCATCTCAGAACAGTGGATATGTCAGAAATAATGGGAACTCATCTTATCAACCCGTACCTGCTAAACTTCCAGATAGCAAGATGGAGGCTATGTTTGAGCAGCTTCTCCAGGGACAGCAGAAGCTTACAGTGGATTTCAATGGGAAGATTGATGTCCTATACAATGATATGAGTGGAAGGATCGATACTATTAAAATCCAGCAGAAGAAGTTGGAACTTCAGATAGCTCAGACTTCAGAGGCTGTAAAAAGGCAAGAAGGTTTTCTTCCAGGGAAAGTAGAGAAACCAATGGCTCACATCAATGCAATCACCTTGAGAAGTGGAAAAGAGGTCAATCCGGGAGCGAAAATTGGCCAATCTACAGATATTCTCATCGATCTTGACGACGAGGATACCGAAATCACCCCAGCATCGATCGAAACTAGCCAGCATCGATCGACGCCCATCAGTTTCACGGGACAAATCAAAACCGCGAGTGTCAATCGACACTACTCCAGTATCGGTCGATACTGATCCCACAACCGAACCAACTCCTAAGGTTTCAAAGAAAGTGCCTAATGTGGTCGCAGAAATAGTTTACACGCCGAGGATACCTTATCCCAAAGCTGCTTGGAAGACTAAGAATGAGGTAGAAGACTCTAGATGCATGGGAATTATGGATAAGTTGATCGTTAAACTTCCTTTTATCGATGCCATCAAAACTTCTCCGGCCTTTAGGAGATATGTCAAGCGGATGGTATCCAGCAACCTGAACCTTGAAGAAGGATGCTTGATGATTACTCATGAGTGCATTGCAATCCTGACCAACAGAATACCGAAGAAGCTGTCAGATCCAGGGAGTTTTGTGTTGGATTGTACGATATTCACAGACAGGTTTGAGCGTTCTCTTTGTGATATTGGTTCAAGTGTCAACCTCATGCCATACTCAGTTGCCAAAAGGATGGGGATGACATACTTCACAACCACGAGGATATCCATGATACTCGCTGATCGTTCAGTTAGACTTCCTGAGGGACTACTCGAAGATGTCCCAATTAAAATTGGGAATTGCTTGATCCCAACTGATTTCATCGTCCTGAAGTATGATGCCGAGCCCAAGGACCCAATTATCCTAGGCAGACCTTTCCTTGCAACAGCTGGTGCTTTGATTGATTGCAAGAACGGGAAGATCGCTCTTAACATTGGTGATTTGGTCATGACTTTCCACATGGATAAGATAATGAAGAGACTAACCATCGATGGGCAGACTTTCTTTGTCGACACCTTCAGTGACATAGCTGAAGAGTACTTCCTGGAGATGCATCCTGAAGACCCACTAGAGAGAGCATTGGTCTGTTCAGTCACTTCAGAGCTGCATTCGTGTGACGATACAGCTGGATACTCGAAGATGCTTGACTCAGCGTCGCCAGTATCGATCGATACCCCCTGGTATCGGTCGATACCCTGCGACTTGAGGGAGAATTGGCCGAATGTTCTAAGCAAACTGCTGGGCTTGGGGATTGGAGTGCAGAGAACGCTCTTAAAGTGGAACTAAAGCCACTCCCACCATATCTGAGGTATAGTTTTCTTGGTCCTAATTCTACATACCCAGTCATAGTTAATGCTTCTTTGAACAACGCAGAGATTGCCTTACTGCTGAACAAGTTGCGCAAGTATCGCAAAGCTCTTGGCTATTCTCTTGATGACGTTTCAGGTATATCGTCGGACCTGTGCATGCATAGGATTCACCTTGAGGACGAGTCAAATGCTTCAATTGAGCATCAGAGGAGGCTGAATCCGAATCTGATGGAAGTTGTCAGAAAGGAAGTGATGAAGCTTTTAAAGGCTGGTGTTATCTACGCTATATCGGATAGCTCTTGGGTCAGTCCAGTGCACGTTGTCCCTAAAAAAGGAGGGATAACCGTGGTGAAGAATGAGAAGGATGAGATGATTCCTACCAGGACTATCACTGGACATCGAATGTGCATCGACTACAGGAAGTTGAATGCAGCTACACGGAAGGATCATTTCCCACTGCCGTTCATTGACCAGATGTTGGAGAGGTTGGCTAGTCATCCTTACTACTGTTTCCTCGATGGATATTCAGGTTTCTTCCAGATTCCAATACATCCAGATGACCAAGGGAAAACGATCTTTACATGTCCATATGGCACATTCGCATACAGGAGAATGCCATTTGGATTGTGTAACGCTCCAGCCACTTTTCAAAGATGCATGATGTCTATCTTCACATACATGATTGAGGATTTTATGGAGGTGTTCATGGATGATTTTTTCAGTGTATGGATCATCGTTCAAGGACTGTTTGGCTAACTTGTGCAAAGTGCTACAGAGGTGTGAAGAGAAACACTTGGTCCTTAATTGGGAAAAGTGTCACTTTATGGTTCAGGATGGCATCGTACTTGGGCAAAAGGTTTCTGAGGCTGGGATCGAGGTTGACAAGGCAAATATTCAGGTTATGACGAGCCTCCAACCACCAAATTCTGTGAAGGATATTCGTAGTTTCCTCGGTCATGATGGGTTTTACAGAAGGTTTATCAAGGACTTCTCCAAGATAGCACGCCCACTCACTGCTTTACTATGCAAGGAGATCAAGTTCGATTTCACACCTGATTGTCTTGCAGCCTTTGTGGAGATAAAAAAGGCTTTGGTGAGTACTCCTATTGTGCAACCTCCTGATTGGACTCTGCCTTTTGAGATCATGTGCGACGCTAGTGATTTTGCTGTTGGATCCGTTCTGGGTAAGAGGAAGGATAAGAAGCTGCACGTCATCTATTACGCCAGCAGAACTTTGGATGATGCTCAGAGGAACTACATCACCACAGAGAAGGAAATACTTGCAGTCGTTTTCTCTTTTGAGAAGTTTCGATCCTACTTAATTGGGAGTAAGGTGATTGTCCATAATGATCATGCTGCTCTCAAGTATCTGATGCAGAACAAGGACCTTAAGCCTTGTCTTTGTCGTTGGGTTCTTTTGCTACAAGGTTTCGACATCGAGATTAAGGACAATAAAGGAATAGAGAACAGCGTTGCTGACCATATCTCGAGGATTTGGATCGATGCAGACGTCCCCATTGATGATCAATTACCAGAGGATCCATGTACTTCATCGAAGCCGAGTTTCGAATGGGTTTCGCAGAGACTCAGCAATTCCCACGAATTGCAGGTCTTGGTATCGATCGACACTCCTATGGTGTCGGTCGATACCAAGCGACTCCCGAGCCAGTCCTAATTGTTGAACACCTTGGAGTTTCAGAGGAGTATCTAGTAGCTGCAGCTGATTCTGATCAACCATGGTATGCTGATATCGCCAACTACCTCGCTTCAAATGCAGAACCAAAGCACCTCAAGAGCTATCACAAGAAGAAGTTCTTGTGTGACATAAGGCGATACTTCTGGGATAAACCTTACTTGTACAAGCACTGTTCTGATGGTATCTACAGAAGATGCATTGCTGAATCAGAGGTACCGAAGGTGTTGTTTCATTGCCATGGATCCGACTATGCTGGACACTTTGCCACTTTCAAGACAGTGTCCAAGGTTCTTCAAGCAGGTTTCTGGTGGCCTACTATGTTCAAGGATGCACATGCTTTCGTTTCACAGTGCGATGCGTGCCAGAGGAGAGGGAAGATCAGTAAGAGACATGAGATGCCACATAATTTCATCCTTGAGGTTGAGATTTTCGATTGTTGGGGCATTGATTTTATGGGTCCCTTTCCCTCGTCATATCCCTCGTCATACGGACACAAATACATCTTGGTTGCTGTGGACTATGTGTCTAAGTGGGTTGAAGCCATTGCTAGTAGAACCAATGATTCTTCGGTGGTCCTTAAGCTGTTTAAGACCATCATTTTCCCTCGATTTGGAGTGCCTCGAATTGTGATAAGTGATGGTGGTTCTCACTTTATCAACAAAATTTTTGAGAGGTTGCTAAAGAAATATGGTGTGAACCATCGTGTTGCTACTCCATATCACCCTCAGACAAGTGGACAAGTTGAAGTTTCCAACAGGCAGATCAAAGAAATTCTGGAGAAAACAGTGAATGTTACAAGGAAAGATTGTTCTGTGAAGCTGGATGACGCACTTTGGGCTTACAGGACTGCTTACAAGACGCCACTTGGGACTACACCGTTTCACTTGCTATATGGAAAATCATGCCATCTTCCAGTAGAAATCGAGCACAATGCAGAATGGGCTACAAAGCTGTTGAATTTCGACATCAAATCTGCTGCTGAGAAGCGATTGATCAAGCTGAATGAGCTCGATGAGATTAGGCATCTTGCCTATGAGAACTCCAAGCTGTACAAGGAGAGGACTAAGGCTTACCACGACAAGAAGATCATCTCCAGGCACTTTGAACCAAATGATCAGGTACTTCTGTATAACTCTCGTTTGCAATTGTTTCCTGGTAAATTGCGTTCCCGTTGGTCAGGTCCTTTCACAGTCAAGGAAGTTAGACCACAAGGTCCGATCGTCCTGACAAGTCCTTCAGGAGAGGAGTTCACTATCAACGGACAAAGGGTGAAACACTATTGGGCGAAAGCCGAGATTCCAGACGGACACATAATGCCTCTGGATGATGCACCCACTGCCTGAACGGCGGTACAGTCAAGCTAATGACATTAAACGAGCGCTTGGTGGGAGGCAACCCACTGGTGAGTTTATCTTTGAGTCTTTTTCTTTTTGTTTTTCCTTTTTGTGTTTGTGTCAGGATAAACGAGGAGCAAACACAAAATCGCCTTAGTGTCGACCGATACTCTTTGGTATTGGTCGACACCCTACGCGAATAAGGAGAACATGTATCGACTTAAGCTTGGTATCGATCGATACCAAGCTGTGTGTCGGTCGATACTCGAATGTTCCAGCACGGTAAGTTATTGTTTCTCATGACTCCATTTGATTTATTTGTTTTCTTTCACCAACTCTAGGCTAGATAACACTGGGGACAGTGTTGTTTAAGTATGGGGGAGGTAGTCACTGACTTTGTTTTTGTTTTTCTTAGAGTCAGTCCGCTTTTGAGTCACTCGTCGTTTTATTGAGTAAAAACTTTGTCTGAGACTGTGATATTTTTCTTGAATCTTTTGACCTGACCTTGCTTCTAAGTGACCATTGTTACAGAATCAGTTCTAGATCGACTAATGAAAAATCCAAAGGCCGACCAGTTAACCAGAAGACACTCATGTTTCCAGCAAAGTTCCTTAAAGCCTGAGCCAAATTTTTGCACTTCATCGATGTGGTTAGTATCCATAGAGCTTGATTCCTCATTTGCATCTGACAAAGGAACCCATGTGTTTTAAAATAATGGTATTTCTCTCCCTGTTACAAGTTAATAAAAGGTGCATTAAAAGATGAGATGATTTTCTTCTGAGTACAGGGTTAGGAAAATTTCCAACGATCCCATTATTCTACTTACTGAGGAATGATCACACAAAGGATTGGAAGCGAGGCTAGGATTTTCCTATAATGCCATTATTCGCCTACGCCTTTGATACGTTGAGAGGGAAGAACCGGGGATTCGGTGGCTAACACCATCAATACTCGCGTCTCATACCTCGATGTGTATATGCAAAGCTGAAAATAAAAGAGAGAACATGATAAAAAATAAGTATGGGGAGAGAAATAATACCAGAAAGTGTGAAAAAGGGTGGTTCCTTGTCATGATATTGTATAGGAAAGAATCTAGAAGGTTCTTGGTATTAATCACAGCGATGAAACTGGTGAGGATGGCTTGATTGAACGATACTGCGAAATAATGTGTGTAGTCTGGGAAGCTGTGAATGCCTACGGAGAAGTACATGGTGGTTAGATTAAAAGCTGGTTAGGTGATATTTGGGTGCTTGGGAAAAAGGTCATTGCAGCGTTTCATGAACAGGTGAGTCTCTACGTTTTCAAACCTCTTTCTCTGGTTTAGTCTTCTATTTGCTTGAGGGCAAGCAAAAGGCAAAGTCTGGGGGAGTTGATATATCATGGTTTTTACCCCGTTTAAGCCATGATATAAGTCCGTTTTATCGAGTCTTTATTCTATTATAGAGTCTTTTAGAGTCTTTTACAGGTTTTAGCACATTTGGAGCATTATTAGAGATATTGGAGTTTTATGGAGCGTTCTGGAGCAAAACTGAAGACTGGTGACTAATTGCCCAATCGAAGCGTCAAGCATCGATCGATACCTCCTTGGTATCGATCGACACCCATCGATGAGATTACGAGTCGCGACTTTTAATGAAGTTTGAAGAATTGCAGAACTTGCCCATAAGACTTTAATATTTACAAGAAGACCCCAATTCAAGTTTAGACTATTTAATTAGGTTTTACAGCCACTTGGATGGCTATGCTTATTTTTCTGGTTTTGTGAGAGAGCTTTTGGGGGAGACAAGTCTGAAACTCTGTTCATTTGAGAGAAGATTTCGAACCCTCTTGTTACTCTTTCTGATTTATTTGATGATTTACTCAGTTATGTTGATTATTTCATTCTCCATGTCTGAGTAGATCTCTTGTTAGGTTCAGGGTTCTCAATAGGGTTTTCTCTGAATGCTAGGTTGATTTATTATTAGGATTCACTATCTAAATTAGTTCTTCACCATAGGTTGTTTGCAAGGCTAATTCTGGATTGATCACCTAGAACTTAGATCTTAGGATAATTGATTTGGCACGAGAGTGCGATTAATTACCTGATAGAACCTAAGGTGAACAAAATAACTATTCACAAAGAGATTTGGCTTAGTTGTTTTGTGAACAAATCAAACTTGATATAAAAGCTGGTTTAGACTTTAGGATTCGCAAAGAGATTTGGAATTTCTAGGATTTAGACTTAGATAATTCTCGCAACGAGAGTTGGTTAATTATACTGTAGTGATTTGAGTTCAAGAACCGCGCTAAATCTGAATCCTGTTAATTAGTTTGTTTGCATTCAGTGATTCTCTGAGAAATACCATGAACCTATCTTTCTCCAATTGAATATTCACAACCGTTTTAAATTACATTCTGTTTTTCAATACCATTGATTGCTTAGCGTAATTCTCACCTATATAATATAGTGTGTGTTTCTGTGAGTCCTTGTGTTCGACTCCTACTTTACTGCAACTACTGCTTAGTACTTTTAGGGTATTAATTTGAGCATATCATACATACGCATTTATTTATCTAAATTTATTGTAAATGAATAGTGTATCATGTTTTCTTTGATTTAGGATCTTAGATTGAACTCTTCTTCAAAGAAGAACTTAAGACCTTTGTATATATATTGATGGTCTTTGACCTGTGAATACATCAAAAAACTTTCTCAATCATTTTGTAATTGTTCATGGTATCAAAGCCCTCAAGACAAAAAAAAATGAGCAAGACAACTGAGACAATGGCCGTAAGCCGTGATGCATTGAAGAACTCAGTATTGTTGGGACTCATTTTTGACAAGGTGGTGTTGACCACTTTTCAGGAGGAGACGTCTGTCGGAATGACTGAATTTTGGGCACAATGGAATCGTCGCCGTGAACGCTATAAAGTAGTGTACTCATATGTGAAAATCTGAGTTGTTATGAATGAGAAATGGAGTTCCAAATTGGGTAACATGATAAACTTTAAAATTTTGACTAATTATCAAAAGTGTTAAAAAATCCCATTAGATATTTGGATTTGAATTTGAGTATGAATTTGTTTGTTGAGCATTATGTCCATTAGCTTATTTTTTATAGAACAATTTTTTGTTGATCTTTTGTGTTTGATTAATACAAGAAACCAAATTGAATTGGTCAAACTATAATATCTTCTCCCTTTACTCTCGTGATCAATATGGGAATTAATTTCCATTATGACAAGACAATTGATATGTGAGTTAAAGTCTCCATCATGGCACAATTTCAGTTTTGTTTTGAGGCTATAAACAAGACATTTGCAACTCATTCGAGAGAGGACTTTCTAAAAGAGAAAAACCAACAACATAGAAAATCTCCCACTAATTCTTTTAAGTTGTTTATTGTGTGAGAGTACAACACATAAAAAGTGTTCGTTAAATTCTGTTTTTGGGTTGTACGAGTCATAATAGTTGCAGTTGTATCCTTGGATTCGGAACGCCATGTAACCGTCATACTACGGGGTTTTTACAGAATTAAGAAAAGAGATTCGTTTCGACTCTGCAAATCTTATTCCTAATTCGTGTAACGCTATCATCTTATATTATGTTTATCGATTTATTTATGTCATTTCTTTATAAATTATCAGTTTGTCCATGTTATAAAAATTGCGTTCATACGATCTTAATTCTGTAAACTTTTCGTTTATGCTTATTACACTAAAGAAAACTGATTTTTTTGTGAAGTGTTTTGTTCTGAAAACATGAATCAGAAAATTCTTTGTGATGGATAATTAATCCCTTCGATCTGATTATTCTCAGATCATTGTTCTGCATTTTTCAATTTTATGAGAACATGTGTTCATCAAAAGTTATGTTCGTTGATCGAACGGAATTCGAAATCGTTTATGCAGTTCATTTGCGCTTGGTCTTCTTATGGATTGAAGATTGCTTGATTTCTGGATTATTTAATTCGATCTAAACCAATTTGCTTAATATGCATGGATCTTTTGTCGATTGCCTTTATTTAAACTGCAGTTCTTAATCGGTTTTTTATAGAAATTAATCCGTGTTTGCAATTTTCAAGGTTAATCGGATTTGATAATTTGTTCTCTTTGGAGTTAAAACTTTTTTTACGAAAATCGCTTTCAGATCTCCTCCGATCCAGATTTGTCACAGGCTTGACGTTTTCGTCTGTTGTCATGGTAACGGATTCAATCGGATTCCGACTACTCAAAGGATTTCAGAAAGAACGGAAAAAAAATTCGCAAAAGTTTGAATTCTTTTTTCAAAGAAGAGAATAGTGGTGGGCGTTCGGTTCGGGTTTTTTCGATTTTTGGGTTATTGAAATTAAATTCAATTCGGGATCAAGTTTTATTTTGGTTTGGTTCGGTTCAATTCGGATTTTAGAAACAATTACCCAATTAAATCAAGTTCTAAACTCTAAAATCTAAATTCTTAACATTTTAAAACAAAGTGATGCAAACTGCATATTCTTATGTGGGTCAAACGTCAGGAGGCACATTTCTCTTTGCTTTAGGTTTATTTGGAAGCGAACTATTATTTGTGGTCGTTGCTTCTTTCCTTTTCATACCAACGGTCTCAATTGCATTTTCTTCAACTTCAACATGACAAATATCATTGTTACCTTGAACCGATGATGAACTCATCTACAAAACAGAAAATGACAAAACGTCACATGAGACACAAAACAGACAAGATGTGTAGCTAGATTCGACTCTTACTCGCTGATAACGATGACGTTAGGTTTTGGTCGCTAGAGACGAAGCGACTTCGCGAAGCGTAGAACGGTTGAAGAGTAATCGAGTAACAATATGCTAAATTAAAACTAAAGATTTTTTTTGTTTTGACGGCACTAAATGCCTTTTACCTTTAGCATTTTGCTAAAGTTTTCTCATTCCTAGAGAGATCCTTGCATTGGAGCACCCACACATGTGATTGAGATCATCTTCATCTCAAAACTATATCTCTTAGCCAAACGAGTTCATTTGATTTTGCATAAGCATGATTCACATAAAACATTAATGAACGTCAATGGGTTGAAGGATAAGAATGCTTGTGTAGGTTGAGATTTGAACTTGATGCATGCATGTAGAAATAGAAATGGCTAACTCTTTTGGAGTAGAATCACTTAGTGCATTTTAGTTAAATTCGATTTCTTCTTGTGATGCCTTTAGACTTGAGCTCCCACCTTCAAACCTTTCTCTCTTCTTGTTCTTGTTTGTTTGCTTGAGGACAAGCAAATAAATAAGTTTTGGGGGAATTGATATTCTCATATTTTATCTCTTTGAAGCATCCATTTAACATAGATTTTGTCTCTTTTGCATATGGTCTCATATCATTTCTTTAGTGTTTTGTTCTCATTTAGAGTTTAGCGAGTTTACACTAGGTCCTAGAGAATCTTTCATCATTTGGACTGTTTTCTAGGTACTTGGAGACGTTTTGGAGGTAATTGGAGTGATGGAGCAAATACGAAATGCAAAGGTCACCCGAGGTGTCTGAAAGATCTGGCCAGACGAAGAGTTTCCAATCTGATTTAGCTTCGAAGGTCTTCATGACAATGATGCACAAATGAGTTAGCTGTCGTCTGGAAGTGGTTTCAGATCATTTGAATAAGTGGTTCAGGAGATATGGCGATTTTAAACTGGTCGTGTCTGTCTAGCGCATAAAATCTCCACACCGGCCCACTCACACCGCCCCAACTCCACCCGGCGTTGAACTAAACTTTGGACATGAAGAATACCGGCCAAGCACACCGGCCGACTTTCGCCAGGTGTGGAAGACCATGTCTCACACCGGCCAACTTCCGCCAGGTGTGGAAGCCCATGTCTCACACCGGCCGACCTCCGCCAGGTGTTGGGACTCGGCCCATCCATCTATATAAGGCATTAGAACTAATTTTTAGAGGGGGATCTTATCATTTTTTTTTAATTTTTTTTTTGAAAACTCTTTCCTTTGATGGTTCTTGGCAAAGTTTGTAAGAGATATTAATGCAATTTGAAGTTTCATTTTTCTAATCTATCTCTTTCTTAATCTCTTATCATGATTAAGAACACTTCTTTCATAAGATATGGTGTGTTCTTCATGATTAGTGAGTAGTTTTTTTAGAACTCATGGGTGTGGTAGATTAGGGGGATTTTATGGTTGATCTTTGATGTCTAGGTTATAGATGCTTGGTTTGCTTCTCTATTTAGTGTTCATAATGCTTGATTAGCTTGAGAAAGTTGATTTAGAATTTCACGCCCACACACTACAAGAAAACCTGGATATTGCGACTACGAGTTACGACTACGATTGTAGTCGTAAACAAATAGCGACTAAATAACGACCACGTTGCGACTGCATACTATATTATGACTAAGTTACGACTACACAATAGTTGCTCCGCTTTCAGTCGTAACTTAGTCGTAAAATTGCGACAAAATAGCGACGTTATACAGCGAGTAGTTAATATAGTCATAAAGTAGTCGTGAAAAACCGGTATAGGCCACGTTCTTCTGGTTTTGATGTCGGTGTACCTAACTGAGTTAAAGTTTTTAAAGCAGTCGGTAAGTAGTCGTAAAATGTAAATGTCGTCGCAAAAACAGTCGCACAAACAGTCGCAAAAATCTCTATAAATATATTCGAACGACATTCGTTTCTTTCATTCACATTCCATTGGTGGTGAGAAACACGAAATTGAGGAGAAAGAACAAATTTGTTACTAAAAAAATGTCGGGAAATTACAATTATAGTAATTTTCGGGAGTGGATGTATAAAAGGTTCGATGAAGCGACGGGAAATTTCTCGGCAGAATCATAGCGGGGGTGGATCAATTCATGACATTTGTAAATGGCCAGCCCCTAACGCAGAGCAATCGCGGTAAGTTTTATTGCTCTTGTAGTGATTGCGAGAACAATAATTTCTTGTCGGGTACAAGAATTTGGAAACATCTTTATAGTAAATGATTTATGCCATATTATTATGTTTGGTATAAGCATGGAGAAGAACTCAATATGGATTTAGGAACGAGTTCTGTATATCCGACGTGGGTAAGTGGTAGTGAAGAAGTGGGTAATGTAGAAGGAGGTAGATATGTTGATATGTTGAATGATGCATTTCGTGAAAACGTGAGTTTTGATTACTATCATGAGGATGGTAGTTATCAAAATGTAGAAGAACCGGTACGCAATCATTCCAAAAAGTTCTATGACTTGTTAGAAGGAGCCAAAAATCCATTATACGATGGTTGTCGTGAAGGTCACTCGCAGTTATCCTTTGCTGCTGAGCTCATGCAACATAAGGCAGATCATAATATCAGTGAGAGGTTAGTGGATTCGATGTGCGGAATGTTTAATAACTACTTACCAGAAGGAAACCAGGCAACATGTTCAAATTACGAGACGGAAAAATTGATGAACAATTTAGGCCTCCCATGTCATGCAATTGATGTTTGCGTTAACAATTGTATGATCTTCTAGAAAGAAGACGAAAGGTTAGATAAGTGTCAGTTTTGTAATTCAGAAAGATGGATGCCAAACGAGCAACACCGTAGGACCAAGGTACCATATAGTCGTATGTGGTATATGCCTATTGCTGACAGATTAAAGAAAATGTATCAGAGCGAGAAGACTGCAGCGGCAATGAGATGGCATGCCGAGCACCAGCCGAATGAAGGAGAAATGAGTCATTTGTTTGATGCGACGTAGTGGAAATTTTTTCAATATCTACATCCCCGGTTTGCCGAAGAACCCCGTAACGTTTATCTTGGGTTATGTACAGATGGGTTCAATCCATTTGGCATGTCAAAAAATCATTCGCTGTGGCCCTTGATCTTGACTCCATATAATTTACCCCTGGTATGCGCATGAATACGGAGTACTTGTTTCTTACCATTATGAATTCTGGGCCAAATCATCCTCGAGGTAGTCTCGATATATTCCTCCGACCTCTTATTGAGGAGTTAAAAGAATTGTGGTCCACTGGAGTTGATGCGTACGATGTGTCATTGAACCAAAATTTTAATCTAAAAGCAGTGTTGCTGTGGACGATAAGCGACTTTCCGGCGTATAGCATGTTATCAGGATGGAGCACCCATGGGAAATTGGCTTGTCCAATTTGCATGGAAGATACAAAGTCTTTTAATCTGCCGCATGGAAGAAAGACGTGTTGGTTCGATTGTAACCGAAGATTTTTTCCTCTTGATCATCCACTAAAGAAGAATAAAAAAGACTTTTTGAAGGGAAAAGACGCTAAGAAAGAGTATCCACCTGAGATTTTGACAGGTGAGCAAGTTTATAAATACCGGTTGCGTCGGGTAAAGCCACCGAAAACAAAGGATGTTGGTGGAAATGGTCAGGAAAAGAAGAAGCATGGATTTGGGAAGACACATAACTGGCACAAAGAAAGCATATTCTGGGAGCTGCCGTATTGGAGGGACCTCAATCTTCGTCATAATCTCGATCTGATGCATATAGAGAATAATTTTTTTGACAACATCATGAATACTCTTATGCCTGTGAAGGGTAAATCAAAAGACACCATCCCGTCAAGATTGGATATAGCACAATTCTGTTCTCGTCCACACTTACATAATGATGATGAGGGTAGAGCTCCTTTCCCCGCCTACTCATTGTCAGACGAAGCTAGAAGAAGCTTATTAGAATGTGTGAAACATTCGGTCAAATTCCCAGATGGTTATGCTGCAGACTTAGCTAGTTGTGCTGATATGGTGAATGAAAAGTTTTCTGGGATGAAGAGTCATGACTGTCATGTTTTTATGGAGCGGTTACTTCCATTTATCCTCGCAGAACTAGTAGACCTGAACATCCACCGCGCGTTATCAGGTACTAATTACTTATAATTTTGTTTACATGCCACACGTAAATATGATTCAATTAATTTATACTAACCAACTGTAGTTTCAATATAAAAATTGTAGGGATCGCAGTGTTTTTCCGTGACTTATGTTCCAGAACTTTCCAGAAAAGTCGCGTCCAAATTCTAAAACAAAACATAGCTTTAATCATTTGCAATCTGGAAAAGACCTTCCCACCATCATTTTTTGACGTGATGGAACACCTGCCTATACATCTCCCCTATGAAGCTGAAGTAGGAGGCCCTGTGCAATACATGTGGATGTACCCTTTTGAAAGGTTTTTCAAAAAGTTGAAAGGGAAAGCAAAAAACAGAAGATATGCACCAGGATCGATTGTTCAATCATATTTAAAAGAGGAGGTAGCTTATTTCACAGCGCATTATTTTCCCTCGAATATACAACCAAATTCAAGGTAAACACTACAATTAATATCGGACATTCACTTTGCCATTGCTAAACATGCTAGATATTATAAATTTGTTCTCAATAGTTACGCCAGATTAACAAGATTCGATGAAGGTGACGTCCCCGAATACCATTTTCCTGGAGTTCCTGATATATTTACACACGTGGGCCGTCCAAGTGGGGAAATGAATGAAATTTGGCTTTCAGGGAAAGACATTGAAATCGCAAATGCATATGTCTTGCGAAATTGTGAATATTTTTAGACACTTGAGAGGTATATTTCGGCTAATCTTTCCTTAAATGGTCTTGGTCTCATATATATATATATATATATATATATATATATATATNAAAAGAACTCGCGTTCAAAAGAGCTCAGGAATATCATTTATGGGTGAAAGATTATGTATGTCTAAATAATATTTTCACTATGTATATAATATCTATTTGATATTGACTATCATTATGCAGGTTACTTACTGGAACGCCATAAAACCTTTTCCTATGTGGGTTCAAGAGATAGTTCATTGTCCTTTGGATAAGGCCAAAACCTGGCCCATCTATTTTACAAGAGGCTATTTGTTTCATACGAAAAAGCACAGCGAGGTCCGAAAGACATGTAACTATGGCGTGTGTGCTATAAGAGAGAATTATAGTGATGCATCTGATGAAGCTGATTTTCACGGGATCTTAACTGATATCATATAACTCGAGTATGAAGTGGTGGTTAATTTGAGAATCACATTGTTTAGGTGTACGTGGTACGATCCCGTTATCGGTAGAGGCACTCGAAGGAGCAACGCTGGCATTGTAGATGTTCGCTCATCGGGAAGATACAATAAATACAAACCATTTATTCTAGGTATGTACATTCATTTATCTATAAGAAGAGAATCATCTGTGGCTAAATGTTTGTTATACACAGCCTCTCAAGCGAATCAAGTTTGTTATATCCCATACCCGTACAAGAAGAGAAAGAATCATCCGTGGCTAAATGTTGTCAAAGTCAACCCGAGGGGAAATATATCAGGTGAATATAGCAACACAGAACCGATTCTATTGCAACAAGAAAATGATGACCCCGTAATGATAACTACAATTGAAGATCTCGAAGTCGACAATTTGGTACAAAGTGTTAACCCAATAAATCTCGATTGGGATGTCGGAGATGTAGAACGAGAAGATGAATTCGAAGCTCATTTATTGGATTCTGATGATGATGTAGCTGAAGAAGAAGCTTGCTAATTTTCTTATATAAGTTTGTAACAAAATGCTACTAAATATATCAATTTCCTCATGATCTTATATAAGTTTTTTTTTTAATATACTAATTTCCTTATACAAATTTTTTTTAATATAAGTTTTTTTTTCCTACATAAGTTTTTTTTATATAATAATTTCCTTATATAAGTTTTTTTTATATAGGTATTTTTTTTATATACAAAATTTTGTCTAAAAATTTTAATATATAAATTTTTTTTATATACAAAATTTATATAAGTTTTTTTTGTATATACAAAATTTTATAAGCTCATTTTTTTATATACAAAATTTGGAAAATATTTTTGTCTAATTTTTTCTAAAAACCACAAATCCCCAAACACTAATCCCGTCTAAAAACCCTAATTGCTCAATGAGCTTTTGCGATTTCTCCCCAAAAATCCCCAACGAAACTCGACTCAGTATCCCTCGCAATCGATCTCTCCCCAAAAACCTCGCAATCTATTTCTCCCCAAAAACCTCGCAATCGATCTCTCCGAAATTTCTCCGATGCCTGTAGGAGGAAGAGGGGGGGGGGGCCAAGGTTCGAGCTCCGATACAACAGAGAAGACACAGCCAGAAGTCGCCACTATCATCCCGATACAACTTCACACCAGCGCCGCCGCAATTTCAAACGAAGAAGAGAAAAGTATCTCCGGAGCAGAACTTCTCTCCTCCGCAACCCTCTCCATCGACGATGCATTTCAAAGACTACCCTCCGCCGGCCCAGTTGTTCCAGACGACGTTAACGCGGCAATCCCACAGCTCTCAAAGTCAACCTCTGATGACTCCGCTTCAAAGGTCCCAACCTCAACCGGAGACTCCTCGACGACAGAGCTTCTCGAATCCTGAAGCTGCGGTGTCTCCCCGACGAAGCTCCCCTAGTCCTCCGCTGCAGAACTCTTCTGGTCACAGCAATAACTTCTCCAACATAGTGGACAATTACGAAGCTTCAGATTACTCCGACGATGAGGTGATCGACGACACTGCCCAGTTTGACCCGGATCTCGAAGACAGCAGACTCAAAGCCCTTAATGCTCAGCTAAGCGTCCCAAACCGGCACAAGATTAGGGGTATTACGACGCTTTCACCCATCGAACCTCAGCCTGCCAAAACTACATGGTGAGTTTCTCATGTTCATTAGGTTTTTTGTTGCGGAAGTGGACTAATTTGTGATGATTAGTGGACTACATCGAACCTTAGCCTGCCAAAACTACTCTATTAAGATTGATTATCTGTGATGATTAGGTTAGTGTTTTCTTGTTAGGTTAGTATCTGTGATGATTCTCTTGTTAGTGTTTCATGTGTTAGTGTTTTTTCCTTGGTTTGCGATGATGAGATAGTGTAAGTTAGGTTTAGTGTAACTTGTAATTTTTATATGTGATGATGATGAGATTGTGTAACTTGTGTTTTTTGATCACTAAGTTTATTGATTTTCATTTCTATGTCTAGGTTTGGTCGTGCCTCCTCAAAGCTCACAAGGAAGATCACAAGGATCTTCACTAGCAAGTTCAATGGACCATATTACACATGGTTTTGTGTGCCTCGCGATAGACAAGAAAGATATTTCCTCGAATTCGCGGTAAGTAGTTCTCTGATCTCGTATCTTGCATTATTTTCGTTATATAATGTACTTTACTAACACATGTTGCTTATTCTTCTATTGTAAAAACACATCATTGGGATCCCGTTTTCTCAGGGCTAGTTCAACAACATTTTGAAAGCATTTGTCAAACCAGAATGAAGGATATGGTCAGCACCTGCAGGAGAACTCGAGTGAGACCAAAGTGGATCAATTCAACTCTGTGGACAGTAATGTGCACATACTGGGACACATCAGAAGCTCAGAAGAGGAGTCAGACCGCATCGAAAGCTCGAAAATCTGACCGGAAAGGCCTGGGCGAGCACAAGCACTTCATAGGCCAAAAGTCATATGCTCAAGTCCAACAGGAAATGGTAAGTTGACTTTCAATATCTAATGCTTCTGTTTGTGAGGTTATTCTTCAAGTTTCAGGTTTACTTCATAATTTTCTTAATGTTTCAGGAAGTGGAATTAGGGAGGCCAATTAGTGTTGGTGAGGTTTTTATCAGAATTCACACAAGACCGGATGGTGTGTTTGTTGATCGGAAGGCAGCAAAGGTTGGGAAAACCTATGAGCAGAATGTGAAAGCTAAGCTCTCTGAGTTTCAGTCTGAAGATGGTAGTCGAGAGCTTACCACAGAGGAGGACAACGAGATCTTTCTTCAGGTGATCCCATTTCATGTTCTGTTTTCTTTACTTGTGATCTATTTCCCATATCTGTTAACCTTCAATTTTTTTTTTAACTTTTGCAGTCAACAGAAAAAGATTCAAGAGGAACACAATATGGAGTAGGAAGTCTCGCCAATGCTCTTGTGACTGAAAAGCAGAAGCACGCTGCAAGTTCTTCTTCCTTTCAATCGTTTCAAGATCAACTTGTGGCAACCCAGAAACTGCTAGAAGAACAAGCCCCAAGAACGCTCGACTAGAGGCTGATCAACAAACCAAGTTTCATCAGTTTTCTGTGATGGAAAAGTTCCTCAGACTCAATCCAATGTATGTTGACTTCTTGTCTCATGAAGCTGCTGCTACACCAACTGATCAAGCAACAACAGAGGCGTTTGGTACTTCTGATCCTTAGGTTGTTTTCTATTTGGTAGCCTTAGGTCTTTTGCAACATGAACTTGTTAAATGTTGGTTTTTTGTCAAAACTCCTTTAAGTATAGGAGTTTCCTTTTGTAAATGTACTTCAACATTCGGTATTGTAAATGTTTAAGCTTAATTAGTACTTCTGATTTGTTTTTCGTTTACAAACAAATTCATTTACACAAACAAGACTTCAAATCAAACGAATTAGTATTGAAACAATTACCCATTCTGATTTTATATTTACAAACGTAGTCGCAAATTGGTCGTAAAAATTTCAAAAAAACAGTCGGTATTTAGTCGCAAAATGGTCGTGAAAAGTTTAACAATTCGCATACTTTAACACATATTCGTCGTTATTTAGTCGTTAAATCTTTAATTATATCGTCGGTAAATAGTCGTAACTTTTACCGACTAAATTACGTCTGTGTATTTTACTACGACACTACGACTAAAGTACGTCCAAATACTTTACGACTATATTACGACGAATTTACTACTACATTGAACAGTCGTTATTTGGCCGTAATTTAGTCGTAAACTTACGACTATATGTTTTTACGATGAGAAATTTCCTACAACTACATTTAGTCGCAAAGTAGTCGTAAAAATGTATTTTACACTACTTTGCGACTGCTATTGTAGTCGAAATAACCAGGTTTTCTTGTAGTGACAAAATGTTCAATGAAATTCCCCAAAGAGCTAAATAGAGGATTCACTTGTTTAACCTATGAGAGTAGATGTTTAAAGAGCATTTTGGTTGATTGATCTTGTTATAAATGCTTGGTAATTACTTTTTCATAAATGAGAGTTTGTTCTTGATTAAGTGATTAACAAAGAGATTAGTATCATGAGAATGGATTAGTTTTAGTTAATGATCTATACTTAAGGATTAACATTTGTTTAATTGCTTGGACATCATAGATTAGCTATTAGATCCCCCAATAAATAACCTCACACAAGGGTTTTCTTTTTATTATCATATTTCTTAATCTTGTTTAGTGCTTGCTTAGCTTGTTTGATTTCATGTCTTGTCTTTATTTTTATTAGGATCATTGGATAAAACCTTATTTGAAATGGCTTAGATTAAGTGATCTCTTGCATTCCTAGTGTGTTCTTTGTGCCTCCTTGGATTGATCTCCAAGTGCTACGACGATAGCATTTGGGTAATTGATATTCGATTATCAAAAATCCATTTATCACTACCTTCAACTCTCGTCCGGATAAGATAAACCAAAGTTTAGAACTACACCTAGATTAGGTAGCTCTAGTTGGCATGACAAACCAATCTAGAGCTACACCTTAGGATTTATGATCTCATCCCATGCATTAGGGAGAGATTCGAGTAAACGGTGTTAGTGCCATATTAGATTTATCGATTCGAGTCTCGAACTTAGGCATTTCACTCCTAACCCTAGTTTAAATGAATTGCTTGAACCGAACCTTTTGTGAGCTTTTCTTGCCTAGCCAACGAGAGTTGATGTCTAGGGTGATTAGTGAACTAATTGGGATTGGATTTTAATGCTTGTTAACCATCTCATCACAAACGAGAGTTTGATCTTGATTTGGTGATTAACAAATTGATTAATGCCACGAGAGTGGATTACTCATATTTGTGAATCCCATGTTCTAGGATAGTGTTTAATGCTTCCGAATGATTCATTGTTTGATTGTTAATCATTCATTTGATAGTTCATTCCATGATCCACATTTCTATCTTTGTTTTCCTGCTTGCATTTGTTTTCTTTAGTTTAAAAACATAAAAACCCAAAAACATTTGATCTGGCTTACGAAGATTCATGTATTCCTAGTGCTTCAATCTTAACCTCCTTGGTTCGATATCTCAAATACTACAATGACATGAGTGGGATTTGAGTAATTGATTAGTAAAAATCCTACTATCACTTCTTCTTTAGGAAAACATACATTTTCCCAAGAAACTTTGGATGTAGCTTTTTTATTGATGTCTCCACTCCATAAGAATCGAGAACAGAGGCTCTGGATTTTCTTTAGGCATCCTTTAGGGAGGGTAAATGCTGATATCCAGAATTTTCCTGTTCTGTAAATGACAGAGGCAATCAGCTGCTTCTTTCCAGCAAAAGATAGATCCCGAGAGCCCCAAGAGGAGAAACGAGCAGTGATCTTGTCAATGAGAGGTCTATAGTCTGAGAGTTTAAGTTTTTGTGCATCAGAGGCAAGCACAAGTAACGCAACAGCATTGAACCAAAGCTGAAACCGAGACTAGAGATGTCATATTTCATCATGGTTTAAGCATGCCGTGAAAAGCTCCGTCTTACACCTATTCATAGACAGTCATGACCAGTGAGA
Organism: Eutrema yunnanense; assembly: GCA_002933935.1. Lineage (NCBI taxonomy): Eukaryota > Viridiplantae > Streptophyta > Magnoliopsida > Brassicales > Brassicaceae > Eutrema > Eutrema yunnanense. The sequence continues at coordinate 492,773 of PKML01073651.1, forward strand.
GAAAGATTCAAGAGTGGCAGCAATATTTTCAAGAGACTCTTTTTCACCATCAAAAAATACCATGATATCGTTGCAAATGTCAGGTGAGAGATTTGGGGGTTGGTTGCATTTGGGTGCTGACCAATGGAGCCATTGTTGTACTTCGTATTAAGCATTTGAGAGAAAACTTCCATGACCAGAACAAAGAGGTAAGGAGATAAAGGGTCTCCTTGCCTTAATCCCTTGGTCCCCTTGAAATAACCACAAAGCTCACTATTGATGGCAATAGAAAATCTGGTAGTTGTTAGACACTGTCGGATGAGCGAAGTAAACTGGCTAGGAAAGTTCAAAGATTCAAGCGTATTGATCACAAAATACCACTTTATAGTATCAAAAGCCTTTTGAAGATCAACCTTAAGCATGAACCTCTTTGATATTGACTTCCAGTTGTATCCTTGAACTAATTTAATAGCAAGGAGCACATTCTCATCTAAAAGACGACCATGTATAAAAGCATACTGCGAATTTGAGATTAAAGCTGGAAGAATCGATTTTAGTGTGCTTGCAAGCAGTTTGGAGATCGCTTTGTAAAGAGAGTTGCATCAAGAAAGGGCCGAAAATCTGTGATCTTAGTAGTTTTGTCTTCTTTGAAATCAAAGTCAGAATTGTTGAGTTCCACTGCTGTAGAATGAGGCCAGTACTGAAGAATTCTCTTACTACATCGATCATATCTTTACCAACCGCAGCCCAGTGAGCGGTGAAAAACTCTAAAGGATACCCGTCTGGACCAGGTGCTTTGTTTTTTGGTAGGGAAAAAAGAGCCTTCTTGATGTCCAAATCAGAGAAGGGAGCTGAGAGAGATGCAACTACATCTGGTGAACATCTATACGGTACCAGAGATGCAATTTCCTCAGGGGAGGATGTTGTAGGATCTGCAGATCCACCAAGAAGATCTTGATAATAACTCACTGCATGCTGATTTATCTTGTCAAGAGAATCAATCATAGAATCATCTTCATCAAGCAGGAATAGGATTTGATTTTGAGACTGTCTTGATTTTGTTGCCCGATGGTAGAAAACATAATTTGAGTCACCAAGATCAAACCATTGAACTCGAGATCTCTGCCTGAGGAAAGATTCCTTCGCCTTAGCAAGGGAATGCCATTTGCGGTGTGCTTCTCTTTCAAATTGAACAGTAATAGGAAATGGCGCTGATAGATGAGTTTGTTGACATTCCAAGAGGAGAGAAAATGATTCAGCAACTCTTTTTTCAAGGTCAGAGAAATTCCGCCTGCTAAAATTTCTGATCACACTCTTCAGCTCCTTGAGTTTCTTGGAAACATACAACATTTTGGTTCTATCAAAAGACATGGAGCTCCAACAGGCTTTAATCAGTTCTGCATAATATGGATGTTGATTGAGAAGAGAAAAGAACTTAAAGGGTCTTTTCTGTTTTGGCTTTTGAGTGTCAAGAAAAACACAACAAGGGTTTTGGTCAGAGTTGTCAGGTTTTCCAAAAATACCAAGAGATTCAGGAAAAGCAAGCATCCAAGCATCATTTACCAGAATTTTATCAAGTTTCTTAGCCACATTTCCAGTGCAATGATTGTTTGACCAGGTAAAGGTGTTGCCGCATAAAGAAAGATCTGATACGAGTCGACTAAGGACCGTCTTGCTCATGGTACGGTGATGGTTGGATAGATCCTCGACTTCAAGGAATTCACACCGAGAGATGCTAAGGCACGAGTAACCCTCGAAATCCTTAGGCCCAATCGTTCATGAACAAATTGAAACAAGGGGGTGGCTTCGATGTTTGAGGGATCTGTGGAGAAGGATGACAAAGCGTGGGTGTTAACCCAAACATCTTTGTGCCCTTGTCACGAGAAGAATACCTACAATCGGTCAGATCGATGGCTGCGTCGAAGTGTTGCGTAAGACATTCGATAAACCGTAAATTTTCGATGAATAACCTTCAAAGAAAATCGAGAGAAAAAGAGTATGAACTCTGAAATATTTTGATAAAAATGATAATTATTTTTCGACAATGGGAGAGAAGAAAAGATAAAGATAAAGAGAAAATGTGTTGGAAAAACACAAGTCTCGAAAATGACAAACAATTTAAACAAGGGAGACTAAATTAAATAACTGTTTGAAAACTCTTGCAATTCCACCGAAAAAATCCCTCAGAAAAATCTCCCGGTGAAAAGCCCTCGGAAAATTCCCTCGGACAAAATCCCCCCGCGGAATTCTCGAGAGATCGGACCGTTAGACGGTGTAAGCCAGTTGCCTCATTAAAACCTCTATACGGAAAACCCATTGGGACAAAACCGTATAGAGGAAAAAGAGTACAACACGATTTACACAAACGGCCAAACCTCAAGAAGAATTCGAAGATAGTGAGGTGAGGACTAGGTGCGTAAGTTGATCCTCCTCGATCCGGGTATCCGTAAGTAAGCTCCGAACCACTCCGGCGAGCTTCCGTGTCTTGGACCGGGTGATGGGGCCTGCGGGAATGATCATTGCGTCTTCTTGAATCTCATCCAATGCCTTTGTTTCCATGATCATATCATCCCCCTCCAATTGAAAAGGATTTACCCTCAAATCGATTTCATCTGCAAAATAACAAATAATATCAGCAACGTTGAAACTCGAGCTAACGGAATACTTACCTTGGAGATCGATTTTGTAGGAGTTGTCGTTGATCTTTTCCACAATGGTGAACGGTCAATGAACTCTAGGCAAGAGTTTAGATTTCCTTTCTTCCGGGAACCGTTCCTTCCTTAGATAAATCCACACAAGATCACCGGGTTCAAACACTTCTTGTGTCGTCCTTTGTTTGCATGCTTGCGGTATTGCTCCCTCTAATGTTCAATGTTTGCTTTCACCTTTTCGTGCATCTGTTTGACCATCTAGGCCCTTTTCTTTCCAACCAAACTTACATGTTCACTCAAAGGTAAAGGAGTTAAATCGAGAGGAGTAAGCGGATTAAAGCCATAAACGAGTTGGAAAGGTGAAAACAAGGTAGTAGAATGTTGTGCATGATTGTAAGCAAACTCTATGTGGGGTAAACAATCTTCCCACGACTTAAGATTCTTTTTGATCACCGTTCGCAAAAGCGTTCATAAGGTCCTATTGACCACCTCGGTTTGACCATCAGTTTGCGGGTGACAAGTGGTAGAGAAACAAAGCTTAGTTCCTAATTTAGCCCAAAGGGTCTTCCAAAAATTACTTATAAACTTTGTATCTATATCCGAAACTATGGTTCTAGGCATCCCATGCAAACGAACAACTTCCCTAAAGAATAAATTAGCTATGTTCGATGCATCATCGGTCTTATGACATGGAATAAAATGTGCCATTTTAGAGAACCTATCGACCACAACAAAAATTGAATCACTACCTTTCCTAGTCCTAGGGAAACCTAAAACAAAGTCCATGGATATATCGGTCCAAGGTGAACTAGGAATGGGTAATGGAGAATACAGACCATGATTTTGGGGTTTGCACTTGGCGTACTTACATGTCCTGCATCGGTTGCAAATTCTTTCTACGTCACGCTTCATTTGCGGCCAGAAGAAGTGATCTTGCACGATGTGAAGAGTTTTGGCTACGCCAAAATGTCCCATGAGTCCACCGCCGTGTGCTTCCCTAATAAGGAGATCTCGCAAAGAGGAGTTAGGAATGCAAAGACGGTTCTCGTATAACAAGAAACCGTCGCTTCTAAAATATTTTCCAAAAGCGAATTTTTCACAAGATAGAAAGACTTCCTGGAAATCAGAATCTGAGGCGTAAGCTTCCTTGATCATCTCAAAGTCAAGTATCTTGGCATCAAGAGTGAAAATCAAAGTGTACCTCCGACACAAAGCATCGGCGACCACGTTCTCTTTACCTTGCTTTTATTGGATTATGTATGGAAACGTCTCGATAAATTCCACCCAACGTGCGTGCCTCTTTTTCAACTTTTGCTGGCTCTTTAAGTGTTTGAGTGATTGAACTCTTTCGGCCAAAGGTAATGCTGGCACGTTTGGAGCGCACGAACTAAGGGGTAAAGTTCCTTGTCGTATGTTGGATAGTTAAGCGTTGCTCCACCGAGTTTCTCACTAAAGAAGGCTATTGGTTTCTTCTCTTGCATAAGCACAACACCTATACCAATACCATAAGCGTCACATTCTATTTCAAAAGCTTTCATAAAATTTGGTAAAACAAGAAGAGGGGCGTGAGTGAGTTTATTTTTCAGAAGTTGGAAAGCGTCTTCTTGCGCTTGCTCCCAACGAAAGCTCACATCCTTCTTAATAACTTCGGTTAGTGGTGCGGTAATAGTACTGAAGTCACGGACGAATCGTCGATAAAATCCAGCTAGGCCGTGAAAACTTCGGACCTCGCCAACGGTCTTAGGGCTCGGCCAATCTCGGATGGCCTTGATCTTGTTCTCGTCCACATGTATGCCCTCAGAACTTACCACATAACCTAAAAAGACAACGTTATCTGAACAAAAAGAGCATTTCTTTAAATTACCAAATAAGCGTTCTTTCCCAAGCACATCTAACACCAATCTCAAATGTTCCACATGATCGTCTAGGTTCTTACTATAAATCAAGATATCGTCGAAGTACACAACTACAAAGACGCCTATATAAGACCTAAGAACGTGGTTCATCAAACGCATAAAAGTGCTAGTTGCATTGGTTAAACCAAACGGCATAACAAGCCATTCATACAAGCCGTGTTTAGTTTTGAAAGTTGTTTTCCACTCATCACCTTCCTTCATTCGGATTTGGTGATAACCACTTTTCAAATCAATCTTAGTAAACACACTAGACCCATAAAGTTCATCTAACATATCGTCTAACCTTGGGATTGGATGGCGATACTTTACCGTAATATTGTTTATGGCTCGACAATCGACACACATCCGCCAAGTACCGTTCTTCTTGGGTACAAGCAACACGGAAACGGCGCATGGGCTCATACTCTCCCGTATGTGTCCTTTCGCCATAAGCTCATCAACTTGGCGCTGTAGTTCCTTGGTTTCAACAGGATTAGTACGGTAAGCAGGCTGGTTCGGAAGTGTAGCTCCGGGAGCGAAATCAATTTGATGTTCGATACCGCGGAGTGGTGGTAAACCACTTGGACCATCTTCCGGGAAAACATCAGAATATCCCTGCAAAAGAGAAGAGATACTACTCGGAATGTCCGGCCCATGGTTTGTCATGCTTGTAAAAGTATCCCTAAAAACTAGTAAAACAAAAGGTTGCCGAGAAATGAGAGCATGGTTAAGTTCACTCGGTTTAACAAGTAGAGATTCATTCACGGGTGTTCTCTCACATTTCTTTGAACCAACACTCTCAATTTTAGCAGAAGTAGAAGTTGAGGGATCGCTTACATTGCATTTGCCTTGGTTTAATTCAAGTTTAAGTTGGTCGAGAAATACCTCATGTGGAGATAACGGTGCAAGGGTGATTTTTCGACCTTGATGTTCAAAGGAGTGCTTGTTTGTATACCCATCATGGATGGCTCTACGGTCGTACTGCCACGGTCTTCCAAGTAGGATATGACCAGCCTCCATAGGTAAGACATCGCACACGATTTCATCCTCGTATCGGCCTATCGTCAAAGGAACCGAAACTTGTCGGGTAACTTTGAGTTGTCCTTGATTGTTCAACCACCTAAGATTATATGGTCGTGGATGCTTCCTGGTCTCCATACCTTTCTTATCCACTAGAGTAGTGCTAGCAACGTTAGTACAACCTCAACCGTCAATTATTAGACTCCATACCTTGCTTTTGACCATGCATCGGGTATGGAAGAGATTTTCTCGTTGTTCATTCTCAACGACCGGTTCTTGGGCAAGAAGAACACGTCTAGCTACTAGTAGCTTTCCATCAACCGCATGTTCCTCATACTCGTCAAAGATTGGTGCAGTTTCATCTTCTTCTTCCTCGTCGGGCACGATCTCGCCATTGGCTAACATCATCATGGCTCGTGGATTTGGACTTTTGCTCGCAAAATGTCCTTTGCCTCTGCAATTAAAATATTCAATATCACGATTACGGACATGATTAGAATCGACTTTACCCTTGTAGTCATGACCGGACGAACTCGGCTTATAGTCCGTCTTATGCTTAAAATCGGTCCGAGAAGGATAAGTCGGTTTCTCTCCTTTGATGTAGCTCGGCTTTGAGCTAGAAGCATATGGTTGGCGTGAAACACCTTTCCTTTTGAGATGTTGCTCTACTAAAATAGCCTTGTGTAACATTTCTTCCACGGTTGCATATGATTGCATCTCCATGCGATCTTGTAAGTCGCGGTTCATACCGGCTAGGAAGGCCATTGTGGCGTCACTTGGTTCATCCACATCAGCCTTAAGCATAAGCTTTTCCATCTCTTGGAAGTAATCTTCCACGCCTCTACTTCCTTGGCTTAACCGTCTCAACCGTTGGTGAAGTTCTCGATGGTAATGGAGCAGTACGAAAGGTCTTCGCATTAACACGATCATCTACGTCCATGTCTCTACGGGGTTCTCTCCATTACACCTCCTGCTTGTCACAATTTGATCCCAGCAGTCAATAGCATATTCATGGAATTCGGTGGCGGCTAACCTGACTTTTTTATGCTCGGTAAAATTTTGGCAATCGAACACCAATTCGATTTTCTTTTCCCATTCGAGGAAAGCGTACGGGTCATTCTTGCCGTAGAATGGGGGAATACGAAGCTTCTTTCTACCAAGATCATTGTCGTTCTTCAGGGCTGCGGATATCTAACTCGGTTTCCCTCGGATGAGTCTCCGTGCTCGTAAAATGGATTGTCTTCCGGCTCGTATTGCCTCGATCGGGTTCTCCTACGTCTAGCCGGCGCATGACAACTTCTTTGTCCCACACTCTGCTCGGATTTCAAATCCTCGACTCCATTAGCCCTTTGTTTGACGCCTTGGTTTCTCTCTTCCCTTCGCGGCGTTCAGACCTCAAGTGCGGCCATACGATCTCTCATCTCTTGTAGGATTTGAGTGATACTGTCCACCTTTTGGTTCATGGCGGCTTCCCGTTCTCTTCTTGACCGTGAAGTAGCAGTCTCGCTTTCATCCGACATTTGTTCCTCGCAAAAAAATTAACAAACTCTTTACTGTATGCAAAAATTCAGAAATTCACAAAAAATTGCAAATTTTCAAAATTTCACAAAAAAAATCGATATTACTTTTTTTTTAATTTTAAAAACTATGCCTATAAATCTAGATTACAGATCAATTTTTTTTTTTGATAAGGTTTTCTAATTTAATTAAGCAAAAACAGCAAACAAAAAAAAATTATAACCAAACAAAATTTCGATAGAAGAGGTAGAATGGATAGATCTCACCGATTTTTTGAGCAAGTATCTCTGATACAACTTGATACGAATCCACTAAGGACCGGCTTGCTCATGGTACAGTGATGGTTGGATAGATCCTCGACTTCAAAGAATTCACACCGAGAGATGCTAATGCACGAGTAACCCTCGAAATCCTTAGGCCCAATCGTTGATGAACGAATTGAACCAAGGGGGTGGCTTCGATGCTTGAGGGATCCGTGGAGAAGGATGACAAAGCGTGGGTGTTAACCCGAAAATCTTTGTGCCCCTTGTCACGAGAAGAATACCTACAAGCGGTCGGATCGATGGCTGCGTCGATGTGTTGCGGAAGACACTCGATAAACCGTATATTTCGATGAACAACCTTCAAAGAAAATCGAGAGAAAAAGAGTATGAACTCTGAAATATTTTGATAAAAATGATAATTGTTTTTCGACAATGGGGGAGAAGAAGAGATAAAGAGAAAGAGAAAATGTGTTGGAAAAACACAAGTCTCGAAAATGACAAACAATTTAAACAAGGGAGACTAAATTAAATAACTGTTTAAAAACTCTTGGAATTCCACCAAAAAATTCCCTCGGAAAAATCCTCCGGGGAAAGTCCCTCGGAAAAGTCGCTCGGGAAATAATCCCTCAGAAAATCCCCCCGCGGAATTCTTGAGAGATCGGACCGTTAGACGGTGTAAGCCGATGCCTCGTTAAAACCTCTATACGGAAAACTCATTGGGACAAAACCGTATACAGGAAAAAGAATACAACACGACTGACACAAACGGCCAAACCTCAAGAAGAATTCGAAGATAGTGAGGTGACGACTGGGTGTGTAAGTTGATCCTCCTTGATCCGGGTATCCGTAAGTAAGCTCCGAACAGCTCCGGCGAGCTTCCGTATCTTGGACCGGGTGATGGGGCATGCATGAATGATCATTGCGTCTTCTTGGACCTCATCCAATGCCTTCGTGTCTATGATCATATCAAGATCAAATAGAGTACAACGGTCAAGACATTCCCTGAAATCACGCATACCTCTTGGTGAAGTGAACTGATCAAAAGTGGAGTGTTTTGAGGGATTGGTTATCTCATTAAAGCCGCCTAGGATAGTTCACGGGATGCCAGAGAGATGGGAAGAGCAAGACAATGCTTCCAACTCATACCATAGTGATTGTCTTATTTTCCTTAAGTTTGATCCATACACTAGGGAGACAGCAAATTCAACAGGCACAAAAGAAAGTTTTACTAGGTAGGTGATCATCTGGAGAGATTTTGCGATTACCTTGACACGAACCGAAGGGTGCCAAAGAAGCCATATCTTTCCCAAGTCTGAATAATCGTAGTTACTTTCCAAAAACCACCCTGGTAGGGCTCGAGATACTATAGACGAGGCCTTCTCAGGGCTAACATGAGTCTCCATGAGACCTCCAAAAACAGGTTTGTTTAGCTTCAACCATTTCTTAAATTCTCTCCGCTTTACAGAATCATTAAACCCTCTTATATTCCAGCAAAAATATATCCATAAAATGGTTAAGACTAGAGGTTTAAGGGGCCTCTAGCCCTACTCCGAGTATTAACTTGCTTCCTCAGCTTTTTATTTACTACTTTAATAAACTTGTCATTCTCTTCATCCGGGTTGTCGTCATCACCTGACATGCATGCTGAATCTGAATCAGATTCCTTCTCGGAAGAGCTTGGATGCATTGGGGAGGAGATGTGTTTTTCCTGAGGTCAACACATAATCCTACCTTAGTCAGGTCTTGAGAATTAGCATGTTAGAAGTCTTGTGGAACATCTTTTCCTACTGAGGTTCCACCTGCTACAGGGGAAACAGGGGATACACATATTTAGAAGCCTCAAGCGGAGGCGCTTTGATTTAGGAGCTTCCTTAATAGCAATGGGTCGATAAACTGCTTTTGGTTGGGGTACTATCGGAAGGAGGCTCTTAATAGGTACCTTGCCTTTGTTTTTTCTATTCATAGCTCTGGGACAAAGATCTAGTGTTTGCTTCACTGAGTTGCAGAGAGAGCAAGTAGGAGGAGCTACTGTACATTTCGAGACAGTGTGGCCAACTTTTTTACAGAAGCTACAAAGCGAGGGGAGCCATGGACTAGTGACTTGAATCCTCCTAGTATCTCCATTTTCAAACTGGGCATTGACTACTTACGGAAGAGGTTTCCTCGGGTCAATGACAGTGTAAACTTTCCCAACTTCAATGTTGGTTAAGTTTTCTGTTAAGGGATGAAGACTGATTGGATGACCCACACAGCCAACTATCTCCTACAAACCCTCTCGATTGAAAAATTTAAGTGGGACCCCTGTAAATTGAAGCCAAAACCGGAACCATTGACAATTTTGGTTTCTCATGTTGAATTCTAGGAGACCACTTAACAACAAACATAGTTTGTCCATTTATCTGCCATAAACTTTGACTGAGTATACGGCGACGAGCTACATGGCAAGGAACTCTGAAAAGAAAAGAATGACTCTCCATCTTTGAGACTAAAATATCACATCTTTGTTTGCTCCAAATTTCGTTGACTATGGCGTGAACAGCACCTTGGGCTGGAGGTTCTTCATAGAACTGTCCAAGAATTAAACTATCCCGAGCCTTTTTGTTCTTCTCGATGATAGAATTTATGATTTTCACACAAGCCTCACTTGATTCTAAAGTGAAGGGAGCACATTTTGGTTCGAGTTTTATGGAAGAGCTCCTGACCAGGTATTTCCAGAAAATGGCGGAACCAAGATTTGAGTTTGGAGCAACTGGAGAAGTCTGATTTTGAGGAATCCACATGGGGTCATCCTCAGTCGAAGATTTTTTTTGCGAAGAAGTGACAACACCGTATTTTTACCCGTTTTGCTATATATTTTAGAACACTTTAATAAGTGTTCCACTTGGTTTTCTATGCTTTTATTACGGGTTTCGCATGTTTCCGGTTTTAAAACTCTTTTCAGGTAACTCGAGATTAAATAGTTCATTTCGGAGCAAAAGTACGTTTTTGGATAAACTTGGACCGTCAAGAAGTCTTGCAATCAAATAAGACCTTTTCACCGTCTGATCATCACCAAATTTGGATACAACAAAGTAGAGACAACCAGCTTTCAAATGCAAGTGGATTTGAGACAATCCAACAATTGGATCCTTAAATATACCAGAAGCACTGAACACTGACGAAGCTGTGATACAAGACTTTTTAGTCTCTAGGAGGTATCAATAACTCCAATACGTGTAGTATGAAGGTTATCAATCCATAAAGGGATTTATCCTAATCACTAAGAATGCAAGGTTCATAAGTAATTTAAGCTAAACGAGTGTATTGTAAATAAACAACTAATTTAAAGCGAATAAACAACTAAACAAGGTGTAATTCAATAAGCAAAAGCGAATCTAGAGATAGGGTTATTGATATAAGAAGTCCCAAGTTCAATTCATGATGTTCATTTACTCAAACAAGCTAATCCCTAGGCATAAGATCCTAAACTTGACTAATTCTCTTTCAAGCAATTAATCACTATGCTAATCACCTAATCCATTAACAAACTCTCATTTGTGGATCATTGATTAACAAGCATTAAGTTTTAATCAACAAGATCAACCAAAAATACACCCTAGGCAACTATTATCATTGCCTAGGAATGTAAATCTCTTGTTTAATTTATGAAGGCATTTCACCAAACACTTGGTGTGCATGAAATGCCTTATGATCTAAATATACTTTTTCCAGCTAGATTTAGCCTTAAGAACATTAAACAAGAAAAGATATAAGAAAATCTAACCCTAAACACCATAAATCAAGCCTAAGAACATCTTAATCTACCCCATCTCTAAACCCTAAAAGACTACTCAAGATCCATGAAAAGTCCCTCAAAATCGATGGAGATAGAGGTTGAATCCATGGTTGAATGTTGAATAATCAAGATGAAAAGAAGATAGATAGAAGAGATTCAAAAGATAAACACTTAATTGCATAAACTTAAAGGATCTCTCTTACAATCTCCAAGTTCTCTTTCAAAAGGGAAAAGGGTTTTTTGACTAACAAAAATCATAAGTGGCAAAAATTAGGTAAAGTTGTGTTTATAGTGAATAGTATTCGACCGGGTCGACCCAGAACAAACCGGGTTCCAACCCGGTTTAGTTGGATCTTTTTGGGTGAGAAATCCTAACCGCCCAAAACCGACCTTGCTGATTGTGGTAGGTCGGATTTCCTCTGGGGAAAATTTACCCGAGGACCGCGCTCCTTCGGGACGGTCGGCTTTTCTTCTTCGGGCAGGTCGGATTCTCGGGAAATCCATGTCTCAGGACCGGCTGAATCAGACCTTGCTGATTGGGGTCGGTCGGATTTTTCTCCGCGGGAAATTTAGCCGAGGACCACGCTCCTTCGGGACGGTCGGATTTTATTCTTCGGGCAGGTCGGATTCTCGGGAAATCCCTGTCCCAGGACCGGCTAAACGGGCCTTGCTGATCTTGGTAGGTCGGGTTTCCCCGGGGAATGGAAAGCTCCTCGGCCATGCGGAAATATCTTCAGTAAACCCGCGATAACTCCTTAACCAAATGTCCAAATGGCTTGAATCCAACTCCTGTACACAGATGACTCATTCCTCTACAACTCCTATGAAGAGCATCAAGGCTGATTCATATGGTAGGGCCTTCGTCCAGCTACATCTTTCCGGCGTCTCTGGCTGGGCTTTGCATTCCTCTTATGCTCCATAACTCCAAACATCATCAATTGTCTCCAAGACACCTAAAAACACTCCAAATGCATAAAAAGCTCACTAAGGCCTAATGCAAACACCTATTACTCTAATAAAGACCTAAATGCTATAAAAGCTATGCGAGACACATGCATGAGACACAAAACACCAAATAATATGCATGCTAGAAGATGTAAAATATGGGTTTATCAATTCCCCCAAACTTAAACATCTGCTTGTCCTCAAGCAAACAAGAATTAAGAAGGGGAGAAGACTAGAAATGGGAGCTCAAATCCAAAAGTGCCATAAAAAGAATCCGAGCCCAATGTCTAAGTTGCAAACTTCATGATGCGATCAAACAAACTTACTCAAAAGTGACTAGTCACACTTATCCTTGCATGACTTACATTCGAACCTCAACCTACACAAACTTTCAAATCCTCCAACCCCTTGACTTACTCAAAAGTCGTGTTGTACTCTTTTTACTCAATCATGTTTATGCAAGATCAAAGGAATTTGTTTGGCTAAGGGTTAGGTTATGAGATGAAGATGATCTCATTATCATGCATGGGTAATCAAGTATAAGGATCTCTCATGGAAAGAGCAAACTTTAGCAAAATGCTAAAGGTAAAAGGCAACCTATGCATACAAGGGAGAATTCTCATCTATCCAAATGCCTAGAGTGTCTCTAACCTAAAGCTTCTAACCCGTCATGCCCAAATCCTAAGCTACCCTTTTTTATCTTGAGGCATTTCGCCTTTTCAAACCCACATGCTTCTTGTCTTTTCATTTCACCTTCTTCTCATTCGGGGATCACCTCTTCTTCCTTGTTCTTTCATGGTTTGGTGCTCCTTTGTTGTGATCTAGCTCTTCTTTTCTTCTTTTTGGTTCACGCATCTTCTCATTCTTTGATGCTTTGGCCTTTTTGGCTTTCTTCTTTTCCCTTCTATCTTTTGAGGCTATCTTATTCTTTCGAGCTAGTCTTATGATTTTTTCACCAACCAATCTACACAATTCCGATCCCCTTTTTCCTTTCTCCTTTTCTTCTTTTCCATTCCACAATCCATTCTCAAACGTTCACCAAGTCTAAAACCGTTCCCCTAAACTTAAACCAAGAACCGCCAACCTATCTAGCCTATTCCTAGATTAACTCCGTGATGATGGAGCAAATCTACATGAGAATTCCTCCTTGTCGCCTTAAACCTAACACTTTTTGCCAAGTTTGCTCGGAAGAAGGCCTCACCAATCACACACGAATATCAATGGCTAGAAAGAAAGTTAAGGTTAGGGTAGGGGAAACCATTCCAATGATGGGATATGGCTACTTGGATAAACAAGAGTGGTGAAAGGGAAAAGATTATCCAAATATGTATGAAGTGATCCACGAATTCATTCAAAAATGCATGAACACAATATTTACAAGTCAAAATTAAGGTTATCACTTAGATGGGGTTGAATTCAAGTCAAGGTTTGCTTCAATCAAGGCAAGAACAATAAGACATGAGATCAAGGCATGGTTCGTTCTTAATTTCTACATGAGATCAAAGCATCAAGTAACTAGCAACAATGGCATTGGACTAAACTCTAAATAAGGCACTTTACAAGGACAAATATATCATTGCTCCTAATGCTCATGCAAATCTACCTTATATGCTATGCATCTAGACTCAATCCTATATGAATGCACAAAAATTCAAAATTTTCAAATTTATTGAAAATGCATGATATGCATGAGACTCAAGGTGCAAAAGATCAAAATAAGAACACCAAAAACGATGTTAGATAGCACACAAACCCTCCCCTGAACTTAAATTACACAGTCCCTTGTGTAGTAGAAGCTTAAGGAATAGTTAAACAATGCATGAAAGAAGGAAAAAGATATGATTCTAAATGCTATATACAAAGTTTGGAGTGTTACCTTGGAAAAGGATGGAGGGGGCAAGAGGGATCAAGGGACGCCATATTCCATCACCTCATCCTAAGCATTTTATTCCATAAGTTCATGCTCATATGGCCATTAAAAATCTATTCGCACTAAGAAAACCCATCAAAAGGAACTAACAACAAAAGAAGAGCATAAAAGGAAATATGTACAAGGATAAGCTTGGGGTGTCTCCCAAGAGCACTTTGTTTAACGTCACTAAGTTCGACGTTTGTTACCCTTTTAGGCGGGTGATTGAGGAGCACGAGCACTCCATGGCGGTTCCTTAAACTCGAGTTTGAGAATTTTACACATTAAGCCTTGAAGACCGGCGTGAATTGGCTCCCTAACCTCCGTTGTGAGGGTTGCTATGGCCTTGGCAAAAGGCTTGGGGCGCCCTCTACATTTGACCTTGTACTCAATCAACCCTTTTTCATGTTTTCATGGGATGAGAGTCACGATCGAAGGTTGATCTAGCAAGGGTCCAATCCCCTTGAGCATGCTCGGTTTCCTTTCCTCGGACATAGGCTTTGCCCTCTTCTTATCAACCTTAGAACTTTCACCATCACTCTCCGTCGTGGTGTGAAAGAGGGAATACAAGCAACTTCCATCTAGAGCTAGGACTTCTTCAACCCTTCCAATACTCACCGTCTCACATACGCCGACATATTCAACCTTCCGGGCTTTGGCTTCATTGTCCCCACAAATAATAGCCCCACAAATAACGGTGGAAGAAGGCATCATTGTGTAGAACTTCTTGTCATCCACGTTCTTAAGAACAACCCTCTTGTTTACGAAGTCCAAGCTTGCACCAATTGTGTTGAGGAATGGAGTCCCGAGGAGTAGAGGGAGCTTTATGTTTGGTGCCATCTCCATTACAACGAAGTCCGTTGGTACAAGACTCTTTCCAATTATGAGGGCAAAGTCTTCAATCATGCCAAGAGGTTTCTTCGTGGAAGAGTCTCCAAATGTGATGGTGGAGGGGTAATCGTTCATCTTATCTATCCCAAGACTTTTGGCCATCTCCAAAGTCATAACATTAACGGTTGAGCCCGAGTCACACATAGCATCATCAACTTCCAAGATTCCAAGTGTGCAAGATATTGAGAATTTCCCGTGGTTTCCAAGCTTTGGGTGAGTCTTACGCTCGATCCTTGTTGTGCTTGGAGGCACTTTCTCTTGTGCCTTGTTAAGGAAACGACCGGGAAATGGAAGTTGAGGCTCATATGGAGGTGTGATATATCATGGTTTCTACCCCTTTTAGACTATGATATAAGTCCGTTTTATAGAGTCTTTATTCTATTATAGAGTCTTTTAGAGTCTTTTACAGGTTTAGGTACGTTTGGAGCATTATGGAGCATATTGAGATGCAGAGTCATGCAGAGACGTCAGAAGTTTGGCATTCGTTTAAGACATTTCCACGGATGGATTGAGCTCAAATTCTGACACAAGATATATCAATGGATTATCTTTTATTTGGAAGTGGTTTGAAGCCATTCCAACGGTGCGATCAAAAGTTACGCCAGTTTTCGTGAAGACTATCTAGTATGTCGAGCAGAAGAGTCGACACGGAGATTGTGCATCGATCGACACCACTTAGGTATTGATTGATGCTGCACTGCAGACAGGAAAAAACACGATTTTACAAGTTTAAAGACTGTGCAACTTGCCCCAGAAGACTTTATTAATTACAGAAAAGGCCCAGAACGTGTTTTGGCTTATAAATTAGGTTTTTCAGCCACCTGTTTAGGCTATGCTTTATTTTCTAGGCATTATTCTACTTTGATTCTACTTTGGTTTTTGGGAGAGACAGACAACTCTGAACTCCTGTTTTCTATTGATTTCTTTGATGATCTATTCAATCATGTTGTTTTCAATCTCCATGTCTGAGTAGATCCACTTTAGGTTCAGGGTTCTCATAAGGGATTTCTTTGAATGCTAGGTTGATTAGTTATTTAGGATTCACGATCTGAATTAGTTCTTCGCTTAGGTTGTGCTCAAAGCTTGTTCTAGATTAGCTACCTAGAATATAGATCTTAGGATAATTGATTATGCACGACAATGCGATTAATTACCTGATAGAACCTTAGGTGAGCAAATTGATTATTCGCAAAGAGATTTGGTTTAATTGATTTGTGAACATATCAAACCTGATATTAAAACTGATTTAGACTTTAGGATTCGCAAAGAGATTTGGAATTCCTAGGATTTATATTTAGATAATTCTCGCAACGACAGTTGGTTAATTATAGCTTAGTGATTTGAGTTCAAGAACCGCGCTAAATCTGAATCCTGTTAGTTAGTTATCTGCATTAATTGATTACCTGAGAAATACCCTGAGCCTATATTTTCCTCCATCGAACTTACAATCCTTTTACTGTTTATTACTTTTGTTTCATCGGATTTGCTTAGCTTGATTCGACACTATACAATCTATTGTGCATCTCTGTGAGTCTTTGTGGTTCGACCCCTAGCTATACTATAACTACTGCTTTAGTACTTTTAGGGTATTAATTTGAGCATATCAAATTTGGCGCCATTGCCGGGGACTCAATTTCGCCATTATATTTTAGCTGAGAATTTCGACTAAGTTCGTCGGTATCGATCGATACTCTGTAGTATCGGTCGATACTCGTCGTCTTCTTTTGTTGATATCGATCGACACCACTTGGTGTCGATCGATACTCAACGTATTTTTTTTTTGGTTACTTACGTGCCTTTTTTAGTGCTTTGGTTTCAGGTGTATGTATGTTCGTGAAACCAGAAGGAACAAGAGCACTCAGCTAGTTGAACTGTCTTTGGAGCAGCTAGCACTTTTGGAACGCACAAACAGAAAGACAAAGCAAACATCAGGGATGAACAACCCAGTGGTTTTAAGAGCTGATGAAGCTGGAGTCTTGAGAGACCAAGAGGGTCAAGTGTGCAATGAGAGAGG
The DNA here is from genome assembly GCA_002933935.1 of Eutrema yunnanense. Lineage (NCBI taxonomy): Eukaryota > Viridiplantae > Streptophyta > Magnoliopsida > Brassicales > Brassicaceae > Eutrema > Eutrema yunnanense. Next base: position 509,633 of record PKML01073651.1, read on the forward strand.
GCAGCGACTTGATGAAGCTGGAAACGTCATTGCCCCTCCTGCTGTTGTTGAGATTGTCGTGCCAGCTGCGCAAGCCAACGTTGGGAATGCTGGAGTTGATTGAGGTAGAACACTTGGTGAGCACAACAGACCTGATCAGTTCTTTGCCAATCGAGATGCGATTCGCATCCCAACTTTTCTGAGAAATGACTTCGAGCTGAAACCTGCGTATTACGCTCTTGTAAGTCATAACCCTTTTCATGGCCTACCTCATGAGCATCCCATGGATCACATCGAAAGGTTCGAGGATTTGGTCACTGGTATGAAGTACAATGGAGTGCCCAATGAGTTCCTTTTCTGCAAACGTTTCCTGTACTCTCTTGTTGGGGATGCTGCTTATTGGCTGAAGCAGTTAGCTCCCGATTCGCTGACTACATGGGATGAGACGAAGAATGCATTCCTGATCAATTTCTATGATGACGCGAGATCTGAAGAGCTCAGGAACATGATCTCCCAATTTTCTCAAGGTCCAACAGAGGCACTCACAGCTGCTTAGATTCGCTTCAAATCATATCAGAGAGATTGCCCGCACGATGGGTTCAATCATGTTCAGCTGTTGGGTACCTTCTACAGAGGGATCGATTTGAGGTACCAGATGGTCTTGGATGCTGCGAGTAATGGGAACTTCAACACCATATATCCAGATGATGCGGTTGTACTGATTGAGAACTTGGCGTCTAGCAATAGCACCAAAAATGCTGATTTCGAGCGAAAGAAACTAGCTGGAGGAGTTGATGGATCACATATTGCTTAAGTTCAAGCCAAGCTGGATATTCTGATTGGGAAGTCGAAGAAGGTTGTACACTTCGCTGATGAAATGGAGGATGTTAACTACGTTGGTGGTTCTGGATTTCAGGGTCAGCAATTTGGGTACAACAACCGAAATTTCAACACCAACACTCGCAACTACGGGAACTCTTCATACCAACCAATCTCCCCAAAGTCCACTGAGAATAAGATGGAATCCATGCTTGAGCAGATTCTTCAGGGACAGCAAAAGCTACAAGTGGATTTCAATGGGAAGATTGACCATTTGTACACTGATCTCAATGGGAAGATTGACCATCTGAATGGGAAGATCGAAGCTGTCAACCTTTGTCAGAGGAAGCTGGAGACTCAGGTTGCTCAGACCGCATCAGCTGTGCAGAGGCAGGAAGGCTTTCTTCCAGGAAGAACTGAGAACCCGAGAGCACACGTCAATGCAATCACCATCGGAAGTGCTAAAGAAGCCACTGTAGTGGTAGAAAAGGGATTTGATGCACGAATTTTCGATGATGCTGATGAAGATGACAATTAGGATTCTGAAATCACACAAGTATCGATCGATACCAGCCTGTATCGATCGATACCAGTCCATACATCTGCACGAGTGAACCCAAAATCACGTATATCGATCGATGCCCCTTCTCTATCGATCGATACCGAGACGCAGGTTGTGAAAGAGCCTAAAATTGTCAAGGAGAGGGTGTATATACCCAAGATACCTTATCCTATGCCATATATTATGACAAAGAAGGAATGGGAGGACGCCAGATGCAAGGCTTTATTGGATAAATCAGTTGTGGAGCCTCCTATGGATGATGATATATCTGCCAAGGACGATTCAAGAGCAAGAGTATCGATCGATACCCTACCTGGTGTCGATCGATACCCCTCGCAGATAAGGCCATAAATTGTGAAAATACCTGAGTTGATCGAAGAAAGAATTCGCAAGCCCAAGAAGCTGAATCCTATTCCTCAACACCTCAGAGATCCCATTTCTCCAAAGCAGCTGCATGGCTTTGAGAAGATGGTACGAAGGATCTCCCAGGAATCGTCTTTTGAAGAAGCTCTAGAACACCGTCCTCGACTAAGTCACTTCAAAGATTGCAGAGAAACTCTGGAAGATATCGAAGCACTCTTCATCAAGGCCAGAAGTCCATCACTACCGCTGAGGCAGTTGACCTAGAAGGAAGACCCAGGGAAATTCGCAGTTCCATGCTCCATCTCTAGAGTTGAATTCAACGCATCTCTCTTTGACTCAGGGTCTAGCGTCAATGTCATATCACGGGAAATTTATGAGCGATTGAAGGCTGATATAAGACCCCCTGCGATGCTTCTCACGTTTGTGAACTCCTCCACTTGACCTCCATATGGTACAATCCCTGACTTGTTGGTTAAAGTAGGAGATTGTCTGGTGCCCACTAATTTTCATGTTGTGGAGATGAGCGAAGGATCTGAGGTTTCTTTGCTCCTGGGACGACCGTTTATGGCTACTGCTGGCGCGATCATAGATACACCTAATAAGAGACTATCTTTCTCTTACATTGACGGAGATGTCTACTATGATGCCATTCCCCCTAGAAGTGCTCCCACACATGTCTCGTGCTTCACTGTTGTCACAAGAGAGATATTAGCAGTTGATCTTCTGGAAGAGCCTCCTGACGAGCCAACTGTCATAGACATTTCGGTTGAACCGCCCAGCATCCCCAAGGAAGTTGTCAAGAAGGCTAAGGCAACAAAGAAGAAGGTGCAGAGTAAAAGAGTCGAGAATCTCCATGTCACTGTAACCCCTCAGAACTATGATGGACACTCGATTGAGTACAAAGTGAAGTGCAAAGGAGCCTTGAAACCATTTTCTAAGGCTAGAGTTCTTCTTACTTCGGATCTGAAATAGAAAGGACAGGAGTTTGTGGAGGGTATGTTGCGCAAAACTCTGAAGATAGCAATGTCAAGTTGTGGAGCCTGTTTTGATGCAAGCTCTCATTCTTATCCTGCCTGAAGGGCGCTACAGTCAAGCTAATGACGTTAAACGAGCGCTTGGTGGGAGGCAACACACTGGTGCGTCTGCTTTTGAGTCATTTTTCTTTTTATTTTTCGTTTTTACGTCTGTGTCAGGATAAACAAGGAGCAAAAACTCGAAATCGTCTTAGTGTCGATCGATACCCCCTGGTATCGACCGACACCAATCGCGAATGTACGGTTCATCATATCGATTTAAGCCTGGTATCGATCGATACCAGGCCGTGTGTCGATCGATGCTAGATGTTCCAGCAAGGTAACTTCTTGTTTTTCCCTTTTCTATTCTATTCTTTTGTTTTCTTTCACCAACTCTAGACTAGATAACACTGGGGACAGTGTTGTTCAAGTCTGGGGTAGGTGTCTGCTGACATTGTGTTTGTTTTTCTTAGAGTCAGTTGTTTTATTGAGTCAAAAACATTTTTATTGAGTCAAAACTTGTTGGAGATGATGAAGCTGTGCTGGAATTGTTGCTTTGATTTGTTTTTGAGTGACCAGTGTTGCAGGATCAGCTCTAGATCAACTAATGAAAAATCCAAGGACTGACTAGTTGACTAGAAAACATCCATGTCCAGCAGAGTTCTTCTGAAGCCTGAGCCAAATTTTTTGCACTTCATCAATGTGGTTAGTGTTTACAGAGCTTGATTCATCATTCATATCTGACAAAGGAACCCATATGTTTAAAGTAATGGTATCTCTCTCCCCTGTTATAAGTTGATAAATAAGAGCATAAAAGATGAAATGATTTTCTTCTGAGTAGAACGTTAGGAAAATTTCCAGCGATCCCATTATTCTACTCAAGTGGGAATGATCACACAAAGGATTGGAAGCGAGGCAGTATTTTCCTATGATGCCATTATTCGCCTACATCCTTTGATACATAGAGAGGGAAGAACCGGGGATTCGGTGGCAAACACCATCAATACTCGCGTTTCAGACCTTGATATGTATATGCAAGTTCTAAAAAAAAAAGAGAACATAATAAGAAATAAGTCTGGGGGAGAGAAAGTGATACAAAAACTGTGAAAAATGGTGGTTCCTTATTATGATATCGTTTGGTAAGGAATCTAGAAGGTTTTTGAACATTGGTTGCAGCGATGAAACTGGCGATGAGGGTTTTATTTGAACAATACTGCGAGATAATGTGTGGAGTCTGGAAAAGCTGTGAATGTCTACAGAGAAGTACATGGTGGTTAGATCAAAAGCTGGTTAGGTGACATTTGGGTACTTGGAAAAAGGATCTTTGTAATGGTTATTGAACAGGTGAGTCTCCGCGTTTTCAAACCTCTTTCTCTGGTTTAGTTTTCTGTTTTGCTTGAGGGCAAGCAAAGGCTAAGTCTGGGGGAGTTGATATATCATGGGTTTTACCCCTTTTAGACCATGAAAACCCATGATATAAGTCCGTTTTATAGAGTCTTTATTCTATTATAGAGTCTTTTAGAGTCTTTTACAGGCTTAGGTACGTTTGGAGCATTCTGGAGAATATTGAGATGCAGAGTCATGCAGAGACGTCAGAAGTTTGGCATTCGTTGAATATCTTCCCACCGATGGATTGAGCTCAAATTCTGACACAAGATATATCAATGGATTAGCTTTCATTTGGAAGTAGTGTGAAGCCATTCCAACGGTGCGATCGAAAGTTACGCGAGTTTTCGTGAAGACTGTCTAGTCTGTCGAGCAGAAGAGTCGACACGGAGATTGTGCATCGATCGACACCACTTAGGTATCGATCGATGCTGCACTGCAGACGGGAAAAAAACACGATTTTACAAGTTTAAAGACTATGCAACTTGCCCCAGAAGACTTTATTAATTACAGAAAATGTCCAGAACGTGTTTTAGCTTATAAATTAGGTTTTCCAGCCACCTGTTTAGGCTATGTTTATTTTCTTGGCATTATTCTATTTTGATTCTACTTTGGTTTTTGGGAGAGACAGACAACTCTGAACTCCTGTTTTCTATTGATTTCTTTGATGATCTATTCAATCATGTTGTTTTCAATCTCCATGTCTGAGTATATCCACTTTAGGTTCAGGGTTCTCATAAGGGATTTCTTTGAATGCTAGGTTGATTAGTTATTTAGGATTCAACATCTGAATTAGTTCTTCGCTTAGGTTGTGTTCAAAGTTTGTTCTAGATTAGCTACCTAGAATATAGATCTTAGGATAATTGATTAGGCACGACAGTGCGATTAATTACATGATAGAACCTTAGGTGAGCAAATAGATTATTCGAAAAGAGATTTGGTTTAATTGATTTGTGAACATATCAAACCTGATATTAAAGCTGATTTAGACTTTAGTATTCGCAAAGAGATTTGAAATTCATAGGATTTAGATTTAGATAATTCTCGCAACGACAGTTGGTTAATTATAGCTTAGTGATTTGATTCAAGAACCGCGCTAAATCTGAATCCTGTTAGTTAGTTATCTGCATTCATTGATTCCCTGAGAAATACCCTGAGCCTATATTTTCCTCCATCGAACTTAAAATCCTTTTACTGTTTATTGCTTTTGTTTCATCTGATTTGCTTAGCTTGATTCGACACTATACAATCTATTGTGCATCTCTGTGAGTCTTTGTGGTTCGACCCCTAGCTATACTATAACTACTGCTTTAGTAATTTTAGGGTATTAATTTGAGCATATCAAGGTGGAGTCTCTCTCTTTGACTCAACTTGTGTCTCCACGTTTTTCACTTTAACCAAGTCCTTGATGGACTCCTCAACCTTGTTACTCTTTTCTCCAACCAACATCATATCATTCTCACTCCCAAGGGTCACCTCCCCACCTTGTTACTCAATGTCCTCATTGAGGCTAGAGACTAACCCGAGGAACTCCTCAATAATGTGATCTTGCTCTTTAAGAGTGGAAAAGGTGTTGCAAGACTCTTTAGAGGTTAGTATGGCTTTCCCATTTGAAGAGACTTGAGTATGTTGTGAAGAAGGGGCGGCACTCCTTTGCTCCATTAGTTTCACCTTTGAGCTCAATGTCTTAAACTTGCTATTAAGATCATTGTAAGAGCAAATGACCTTGTTAGTGGTTTCTACTTGGCCCTTGATGAGTTGTTGGAACATGGAGGCCAAATCAAGCTCTTGCGGTTTATACGTAGGTGCTTGACCTTGGGGCACAAACCCTTGTTGTTGACCTTGAAAACCGGGTGGGGCTTTTGGTTGGAATCCATTTTGGTTTCCTTGGAATTGGTTCCTTGGAACATACCCTTGTTGGTTGAAGTTAGAAGGTTGACCTTGAGATTGGAATTGTTGTTGTGGAACTCCTTGAGCTTGAGTAGATTGTTGAGGGTAAAGTTGGTCTTGTGGATTCTTATAGTTTTGGTTGAACCCTTTTCTTTGGAAGTTACCTTGGTTCCCCACATAGTTCACTTCCTCATGTGTTTCCACGGCCTCCTCTTGATAACAAGCTTGATTGTTCTCATAGTCACCAATGAAATGTACCGTCTTTTGAGACTCTTTTTGAGAGGCAAGAAGCTTGTCTAGCATAGAGGCTTGCTTATCCAACTTCTCATTCAAGGCTTTCATGTCCTTGGTTCTCTTGTTCTCGTAAAAGTCACTTGTGGTCATTGAGGCACGGTCATAATCGTCCCCATACGTCCCATCACTAGTAGCTAAGTTCTCCACAAGCTCCATAGCATCTTAAACATCTTTAGCCAAAAAGTTACCGTTTGATGTCGTGTCAAGTAGCATACGGATCTTAGGCAAGGCACCTCGGTATAGAGTGCTAAGGAGGGAAGCATTGCTAAAACCGTGATGAGGGCATTGAGATGTGTAGCCTATAAATCTCTCCCAAGCCTCGTTGAAAGACTCAATAAACCGTTGTGTGAAGCTAGATATCTCATTGCGAAGTTTGGCGGTTCTAGACGGTGACAGGAATTTGGCTAGAAACGCCCTTTTGCAATCATCCCATGAAGTAATAGATCCTTGGGGTAAGGTCTTTTCCCAATGGTGAGCCTTGTCACCTAAAGAGAACGGGAAAAGACGAAGCTTGAACCCATCTTCGGAAACCCCGTTGATCTTAGTGAGACCACATATCCGGTCAATTTGGTCAATGTGATCTAGAGGATCCTCCATTGACAACCCATGGAACTTGTTAGCTTGAACCATGTTGATTAGCCCGGGTTTGACCTCGAAGTTGTTGTTTTCAACCGGAGGTGGTTGAATCCCTTGACGGTTTTGGTGTGCATTTGCCGCATCACCTTCGCCTACGACATGCCTAGCTCTAGGCGGATGAATAGGATGGTTTGGAGCGTGATGGTTTCCATTGCCACCACCTCCTTGGTTCCCATTCCCACCGTTCCTTTGGTGGGGAACGTTTTCATGAATGTTCCCAAGTGGAATATCATGAAGATCTTCCATATCGTTACCAACTTCTTCTTGAACTCTCACACGGTTTCTTCTTGCTCTTGAACCCCTCTCAAGTTGATAAATATCGTCCCTTGGTTGTATGAGATTGGTATTGCCACGGGAACAGGTATGCATACACCTATAGAGAGCAAAGGCAATGGGAAGTGAAGAAGATTAGTAACTTGGTAGCAAATAAGGCTTAGTCTCACAAAGAGCCTAAATCTCAATGTTAAAACAAATCCCAATATGGCAATGGCGCCAAATTGATACAAGACTTTTTAGTCTCTAGGAGGTATCAATAACTCCAATACATGTAGTATGAAGGTATCAATCCATAAAGGGATTTATCCTAATCACTAAGCATGCAAGGTTCATAAGTAATTTAAGCTAAACGAGTGTATTGTGATTAAGTAACTAATTTAAAGCGAATAAACAACTAAACAAGGTGTAATTCAATAAGCAAAAGCGAATCTAGAGATATGGTTATTGATATAAGAAGTCCCAAGTTCAATTCATGATGTTCATTTACTCAAACAATATATTCCCTAGGCATAAGATCCTAAACTTGACTAATTCTCTTTCAAGCAATTAATCACTATGCTAATCACCTAATCCATTAACAAACTCTCATTTGTGGATCATTGATTAGCAAGCATTAAGTTTTAATCAACAAGACCAACCCAAAATACACCCTAGGCAACTATTATTATAGGTTAGGAATGTAAATCTCTTGTTTAATTTATCAAGGCATTTCACCAAACACTTGGTGTGCATGAAATGCCTTATGATCTAAATCTACTTTTTCAAGCTAGATTTAGCCTTAAGAACATTAAACAAGAAGAGATATAAGAAGATCTAACCCTAAACACCATGAATCAAGCCTAGGAACATCTTAATCTACCCCATCTCTAAACCCTAAAAGACTACTCAAGATCCATGAAAAGCCCCTCAAAATCGATGGAGATAGAGGTTGAATCCATGGATGAATGTTGAATAATCAAGTTGAAAAGAAGATAGATAGAAGAGATTCAATGAGATAAACACTTAATTTCATAAACTTAAAGGATCTCTCTTACAATCTCCAAGTTCTCTCTCAAAAGGGAAAATGGTTTTTTGACTAACAAAAAGCATAAGTGGCAAAAATTAGGTAAAGTTGTGTTTATAGTGAATAGTGTTCGACCGGGTCGACCCGATTTAGTTGGATCTTTTTGGGTGAGAAATCCTAACCGCCCAAAACCGACCTTTCTGATTGGGGTAGGTCAGATTTCCTCCGGGGAATATTTAGCCGAGGACCGCGCTCCTTCGGGACGGTCGGTTTTTCTTCTTCGGGCAGGTCGGATTCTCGGGAAATCCCTGTCTCAGGACCGGCTGAATCGGACCTTGTTGATTGGGGTCGGTCGGATTTTTCTCCAGGGGAAATTTAGCCGAGGACCGCACTCCTTAGGGACGGTCGGTTTTTCTTCTTCGGGCAGGTCGGATTCTTGGGAAATCCCTGTCCCAGCACCGGCTAAAACGGACCTTGCTGATTGGGGTCGGTCGGATTTTTCTCCGGGGGAAATTTAGCCGAGGACCGCACTCCTTAGGGACGGTCGGTTTTCTTCTTCGGGCAGGTTGGATTCTCGGGAAATCCCTGTCCCAGGACCGGCTAAAACGGACCTTGCTGATCTTGGTAGGTCGGGTTTCTCGGGGAATGGAAAGCTCCTCGGCCAGGCGGAGACGTCTTTAGTAAACCCGCGATAACTCCTTAACCAAATTTCCAAATGGCTTGAATCCAACTCCTGTAGACAGATGACTCATTCATCTACAACTCCTATGAAAAGCATTAAGGCTGATTCATAACGGAGGGCCTTCGTCCAGCTACATATTTCCGGCGTTTCTGGCTGGGCTTTGCATTCCTCTTATGCTCCATAACTCCAAACATCATCAATTGTCTCCAAGACACCTAAAAACACTCCAAATGCATGAAAAGCTCACTAAGACCTAATGCAAACACCAATTACTCTAATAAAGACCTAAATGCTATAAAAGCTATGCGAGACACATGCATGAGACACAAAACACCAAATAATATGCATGCTAGAAGATGTAAAATATGGGTTTGTCAAGCTGCCCGAAGAAGCACCACTATGCCGCCCCTTGAGCCATTTGACCCGCGGCCAGAGCCCAGTTCACCGTGGCCAGAAGCAACGGACCCGCGGCCAAGCCCAGTTCCGCCCAAGACGAGTTGTTTCTTCACCCGAGGCCAAAACCATATTTTCCCGTCAAACCCTAAAACGACCCAAGCATGTTGAAGACCTATAAATACTTGTTTTAGATAGAATTTTCGTGAAGAACCTTAGACACCCTACGATACACTAGTTTTTCTTTCATTCTTGTACTCTTGCATTGAGATTTCGGGATTGGTGAGGAGGTTTCTCAGCGAGCATAGTCGTTGAATGAGGCTTCTTCACCAATCTCATGTTTAATTTAATTATGTCTTTTTCTATTATGTGTGAATAGTTTAGAATGTTGGGTTTAAATGATTATCGAGGGGAATTCTATTATCGATAAGGATTTCACTCGGTATACCCTAGCCAATTTCTAGAGCTCTTCTTGTGGAAAGTTGTTAATGCATGAAGCTAGTGTCATGGACTAGAGGCTGATAGGGGGAGTTTAGAACCACGAAAATGTTGCATCTAATCACCATCAAAGTTCATCCACAAGGCGTGCGCGTTGTAAGATTTCAAAAGTATACTTACGGAGTGCCGTGAACCTATGGACCCACTAGCAAATCACAATCTTGCGTGCGGCCAGAGACGAAAGCTACTGGTCGAGTGAATAGATTGGAGGACGTATGTTATACTGGAGTAGGCTACATCATTATTCTGTCTTGTTCGTGGAGTTATAATCTAGAAACACCGGTTACTAATGAGCTATGGGCCGTTTGATTGAATCGAGCATACCCCGAGATATTCCTCTCGACCCAGCAACGTTTTAGAATAACTACCACCGTCTCTAGTAGTGTAGTTTAGCAATAGAGTCCGTAGAAGTAGTTTAGTTATCAATTTCATTAGGTTTAGGTTAGTAGTCGATTTTCTTAGGTATTAGGGTAGTCTTAGTTTTTCTTCGGATAGGTTTAGTTTCTCTTAGCATTAATTTAGTAGTTGAAATTCTCTTAGTTTAGATAGTGGTCGATTTTCTGAGATTAGATTAGTAGAAGTTTTCCGTTTTTCGTTCTTTACAATTCTAGTTACAAAAACCATATAAAAATATATTCGTTCTAGGTTTATTTACTATACATTATCTAAGGTCTCATAGAACATCACCCTCTCCCTGTGGATCAATACCTCAAGTACTACAACACACATCTGTGCACTTGCAGGCTTTAAGGTTTATAAATTTAAGACCTGAAGTTTCGGAGACGAATCTGATTCGCATCAACTTTTTGGCGCCGTTGCCGGGGAGAGATCGCTACAGTTTCTATCACACCTTAGAGGTTAGTAGAACGACTCTAGAAAAAACATTTTCTATTTGTTTTTTTGTTTTGTTTTTCTTTGTTTCAGACTTTGAAACATGAACTCGCCTCTGGAGCGAGATTGCTACTAGGAGCGGGGTTACTATGACCCATCTTACGCTCACCACTGTCACGACTCACATGATGTGTGTGACTCGTTCTACATGGATCGGAAACCGGCACCGACCAACTACTCTCAAGGAAGCCACGAGCCTCCTTACTACCAAGACGAACCTTTTGCGTCTCCCGTTGTCAACTCTAGACAACATTCATACCATCAACACCATCAATTCCCGGACCAGCACATGTTCAAATCATAGATTAGCACGCGTTTGGACGCAATCAACGTCATGCTTAATTAATACCTCGATTGCCAAGTCGTGACCGAGGCGGCCATGAACAATAGGCTAGAAACAATCAACATCGAATTCAACAAGAAGTTTGATAACGTTGTTGCTCACATCACCATCCTTGAGGAACAAGCTCTACAAGACGATGCGGCTATCCAAGAAAAGACAAAAACCATGGAGGAGGAACAAACGAAGCAAAAATACGACATTATTCAAAATTCCATGGAGATTCGCGATTCAAAGCAAGAAATTAAAGAGACTAGTGAGTTTGCCTCTTGGTACTGAGATAGGACTGATGATGAACTTCAAAAAGTTGAGTATCGTCTCAGCATACTCGAATACAAGGCTAGAGAAACCGATGCTTCGGTTAGTCACTTATTCGACACACGGAAGACAAACAATCCTTGTTTAGAGGAACTATCTAGAGATCATGAGAAGCATGATTCAACACTTGGTGCCCACGTTCCTTACCTAGATGAGAAGCCAAATGACTCCCAAGAACCAAAAAACACCAAAGGAGATGACGAAGACGACGAACCGAATAAGTCCCCACAATCTCCTCTCACAACTGTCGTGGGCTCTCCGCCCGCGGCCAGCCCTCACTCCGCCGTGGGTGCAGCCACCAGACTCGCAGCCACGCCACCATCCGCCGCACCTCCGTTCCTTGGACCCGCTGCCAGCTCTTGTTCGTTTCCTTCCGAACCGTTCGAGTCCCGAACGCTCTTCTTCGAGCAAGCTGCACTCTCTACTGATTCTCAAGCTTCAACAGAGCCTACAAACAACCTAGAACAAGACTTCATTGCACCATGCAACATGGTTTTATTAGCCCAATCCCCCAATGAAGTTGAAGAACAATACTTCGAGGGAGAAGACTAGAGGTTATTCTTTCGAGAATCTGATTTCAGCTGGTTGAGTGACTCTGACCTTGCACCAACACCACCACCAAATCCAATACCGGAAGAGCCAAGGACTGAATGCATCACCCGAGAGAGATTGATCGAGTTTAATATATTTGTGAAATCAATCCCGATGTCCACCTATTTCGAAGAAGTTTGGAAAAAAGGACCAATATACGCTTTCTCCCGCTACAGCAATGAGAGCAAGGAAGACAGTCACGCCTATTTCATGAGAGCGAGACGTTAAAAAAAGCCTTATGCCGCTTCTCACGCCATCCGAATCTACCATCCCGAGAAGTACCGAGAGTACCCGAACAAGATAAGCCGAGAGAAGTTAGAGGAATTCAACAATGTGATCCATAATCTACCTAGAGGTACTACTTTTGCTAGAGCTTACATGGATCATATGATTGGTCATTTCTTTTGTGAAAGCAAGGAGTCCATAACGGAGATAGAATATCTTTTCGACAATACCATGAACGAGAAACCCGTTAGGAGTCTCCACAAAACCGAAGAACAAGGTCAGTTCCTTATCACTTGTAGCATTCGTGGAGTTGAATTTAAGAATGTTCTTTGTGATTCCGGAGCTTGCTTGAGCATCCAAAATCGACCGCAAAGCGCATCGGTATTAAGCAGATACACCATACCCGGACAAAAATCAGCATGGCCGACGAGACTTGTACCACACCAAAAAGGATTCCCCGAGACATGCAAAAAAGAATTGGAGATTGCATAGCCCCCGTCAATTCTTTTCTTAGTTTTCAGTTTTCTAAAAAACCAAAAAACCCAAAAAATTAAAAAACCGAAAAGACAAAAAGATGGAGACACGGTTCGAAGTTGCTCGGTCTAGCCCAAACCGCAAGGAAGGACTCAACCGCAAAAGAAGCTCAACCGCGGCTGCACAAGCCAGACCCGCCGCGAACGAGCCCTTAGCTGCGGCCGCGGTCGTGATCAACCGACCCGTGGCCGGCTTGCCAATGGCCGCGGCAGCACGAGCCCCCTGCTGATCCCAGACGATTTGTTTCATTCCTCGATCGATTCCAAACCATTCCCAAACATCCCCACATCCATTCCCATCACCATATCACCATCTACCATCCCCCATTCACCACAATTCCATTCCCACATCCATTCCCCGACCGCATCCAGGTAAGTTTTTTTTTTCCCTTTATCGTTCCTTACCCGATATATTTCACATTGAGGATAGTGTGATTTAATTTTGTGGGAAGATTTCATCCCTTACTAACCACCACTTCTTTCATGTGTCTTTGCATTTTGCATTTTTTGACGCTTTTCTTAAAAATTTACAAAGTTTTTCGAAAAGCGTTGGAATACGTTATGAGGGAATGATGAAAGAAATCCATAACGATAACCGACCAGTGTGCTTCTACGCTATCTCCTAGTAACATGCTCTTTCGTAATTTGGTTCTAGACTACGCGGTAGCTAGAGTTTCTGTTAATGCAAAATCCCTAGAGGAATTTAGACCGTAGAGATTCTCTAGGATGGAATATGCTAGCTCTATTTTATTTGGAATTAATCTTGACTTAATTTTCTCATCAAAGGTTTAGGCAAAGATAACGAACCATACATTCATGACGTACTTTTACCTTTTACCACTCTTTGTCGTACATGAATGGCCGGCTCATCTTTAGTTGGTATCCCACCCGAAACTTAACCATTGTTCTAACCTCTTGCAACTGTCTTTGTGTCTTATGTGCAGATATGTGCAAAAATGCCGGAGAGGGAGGAACGACACATCTTTCAGCCACTAAAGACGAAGACTATACGCGATCAGTGGTGGTGAATTCAACAAAGACGCGAGCTTGGTTATTCCTTGGGAAAATTCAAAATCATGGTAAATTTTCGTGCCCCTAAGACTCTACTTCAATAAAACGCGTTTTCCCCTTTCAAAAAAAAAAAAAATTAAAAATAAGTGAATGGGATAGGAAATAAAAGCCTTAAAGGAGTCTAGGTTGGTCGAAATACTTATGAGGCATCCATGGTTTGTTTGTGAGAAGTATGTCATTCCGAGCCCACATAAAATTCTAAGTCTGGGGGAATGACAGAAAACTTATGTTTTTTGGAGAAAGGAGGAAGTGCAACAGTTTTACGCAAGAACAAGTGACTGGAAGTTGTGGTGATCAATAGGTCTGTCCTCTCTTGTTGTTTTGCATAATATCTCGCACCCTTGATATATCATGGTTTTTACCCTGTTTAAGCCATGATATAAGTCCGTTTTATAGAGTATTTCTACTATTTGGTAGTGTTTTAGAGTATTTTACAGGTTTTAGCATGTTTGGAGCATAATTAGAGATATTAGAGCTTTCTGGAGCATTTTGGAGCAAAGCAACGTTCGTGTAGCTAAGTACCCGATTTGAAGCCTCGGTATCGATCGATACTGCCTAGTATCGGTCGATACCCACTGCAGCAGACACGAGTCGCGACTTAAATGAAGAATTGAGGAATTGCAAAATAGCCCAGAAGTCTTTAATTATTACAATAAGCCACAGAACGTGTTTTAGCATTATAATTAGGTTTTTCAGCCACTTTGATGGCTACGTTTTCATTACTTTTGATTTTACTTTGGTTTTTGGAGAGACAACTTTGAACTCCTGTTACTTATTGCTTTCTTTGATGATCTATTCAATCATGTTTTTTTCAATCTCCATGTCTGAGTAGATCCACTTTAGGTTCAGGGTTCTTATAAGGGTTTTCTCTGAATGCTAGGTTGATTAGTTGATTAGGATTCACCATCTGGATTAGTTCTTTGCTTTTGGTTGTGTTCAAAGCTTGTTCTAGATTAGCTACCTAGAACATAGATCTTAGGATAATTGATTAGGCACAAAAGTGCGATTAATTACCTGATAGAACCTAGGGTGAGCAAAATAACTATTCGCAAAGGAATTTGGTTTAGTTGTTTTGTGAACAAATCAAATCTGATTAAAAATCTGATTTAGACTTTAGGATTCACAAAGGAATTTGGAACTCCTAGGATTTAGATTTAGATAGTTTTCGCAACGAAAGTTGGTTAATTATATCTTAGTGATTTGAGTTCAAGAACTGTGCTAAATCTGAATCATGTTAGTTAGTTTATCTGCATTCATTGATTTCCTGAGAAATACCCTGAGCCTATCTTTCTCCCAATCGAATTACAACTTGTTTAATTTACGCATTGCTTTTAATTACATCTTTTGGTTTAGCTTAATTCGAATCTATTTGATTTATTGTGTGATTTCTGTGAGTCCTTGTGTTCGACCCCTACTTTACTGCAACTACTGCTTAGTACTTTTAGGGTATTAATTTGAGCATATCAAATTTGGCGCCGTTGCCGGGGACTCAATTTCGCCATTAGATTTTAGCTTAGAATTTTGTCTAAATCATTGAGTATCGATCGACACCCTAGTGGTATCGGTCGATACGCGTCATGAATTTCAGTTACTTATGTTCTTGACTTTTGTGTTTCAGGTGCATGCCTCTTCGAGAAACCAGAAGGAACAAGAACACTCCGCTAGTTGATCTTTCAAACGAGCAGCTAGCAAATTTGGAACGTGCAAACAGTAAAGCAAAGAAGCCAGCAGAGATGAACAATCCAGTGATTTTGATTCAGGATGCTGTTGGAGCTTGTGCAATGAGAGAGGGCAGAGACTTGATGAAGCTGGAAATATCATTGCCCCTGCAGTTGCTGTGAATGCAGGGAACACTGTGATTAATCGCGGTAGGACGACTGGTGAGTACAACAGGCCTGATCAGTTTTATGCCAATCGATCTGCGATCTGTCCTCTTGCTTTTCTTAGGAATGACTTTGAGCTGAAACAAGCATACTACACTCTTGTGGGTCAGCACCCTTTCCATGGTCTTTCCAGCGAGCATCCCATGGATCATATTGACAGGTTCGAGGATTTGGTCACTAGCATCAAGAGCAATGGAGTGTCTTACGATTACCTCTTCTGCAAACTCTTCCCATACTCTCTTGGTGGAGATGCCACTTACTGGCTGAAGCAGTTACTGACTGACTACTTGGGATGAGACCAAGAATGCGTTCCTTAATAACTTCTATGATGATGCGAGGTCCGAAGAGCTCATGAACAAGATTTCTCAGTTTTCTCAGGGTCCGACAGAGGCGGTCAAGGCTGCATGGATTTGTTTCAGGTCATATCAGAGAGATTGTCCACACCATGGTTTCACACAGGTTCAGCTGCTGGGTACTTTCTACAGAGGGATCGATTGGAGGTATCAAATGTCCTTAGATGCTGCAAGTAATGGGAACTTCAACACGCGGTATCCTGACTATGCTTATGTGCTAATTGAGAACTTTCATCTAGCAATAGTACCAAGAATACAGACATGGAGCGCAAGAAGCAAGCTGGTAATTTGGATAGCAGTCGAATCGCAGAGGTGAATGGTAAGTTGGATTCAATGCACAACCTGTTGATGGGAAAGACCCAAAAGGCGGTCAACTTTGCTGCTGCCGATGAAGTGGAGGACGTTAACTATATTGGTGGAGCTGATTTTGGATCGAATCAGTTTGGGCAGAAACCTACGAAATTACGGTAACCCGAAACACTCTTAACCTCACCTCTAAATGCCTTAAATACCTAGCATCGATTTTCTTGGTTTAATCCTTTTTGATGAGAAACCCACGCCCATACTTAATGAATGTAGAGAGCTAGTTGACCTGATTTTTGGATTTTGAAAGTTTATATTTCGTATGATGGATACCGTGGACTAGTGTTATGGGAACTTCTAGTGAGAATTTTCTAGGCTAGATTGCAATTGATGTAGTTAGATGGTTATGGTTTAGAAGGAAGGTCTCTAAAATTTCTAGTTTCCGATGATTTTCGTTCAATCATTTCCAAGCTTAAGCTTTGTCTTGTTTGAGGACAAACAAGGTTTAAGTGTGGGGGTGTGATAACACCGTATTTTTACCCGTTTTGCTATATATTTTAGAATACTTTAATAAGTGTTCCACTTGGTTTTATATGCTTTTATACATGGTTTCACATGTTTGCGGTTTTAAGACTCTTTTCAGGTAACTCGGGATTAAAGAGTGCATTTCGGAGCAAAAGTACGTTTTTGGATAAACTTGGACCGTCAAGAAGTCTTGCAATCAAAGAAGACCTTTTCACCGTCTGATCATCACCAAATTTGGATACAACAAAGTAGAGACAACCAGCTTTCAAATGCTAGTGGATTGGAGACAATCCAACGATTGGATCCTTAATTATACCCGAAGCACTGAAGACCGACGAAGCTGCCGGAAGAAGCAGTCCACCTCGGGTCGAGGAGCCGGACCCGCTGCGAAGCACCACTCTGCCGCCCCTGGAGCCATTTCAACCGCGGCCATAGCCCAGTTTTCTGGGGCCAGAAGCAACGGACCAGCGGCCAAGCCCAGTTTCGCCCAAGACGAGTTGTTTCTTCACCCAAGGCCAAAACCATCTTTTCCCGTCAAACCCTAAAACGACCCAAGCATGTTGAAGACCTATAAATACTTGTTTTAGACAGAATTTTTGTGAAGAACCTTAGACCCCCTACTACACACTAGTTTTGCTTTCATTCTTGTACTCTTGCATCGAGATTTTTGGGATTGGTGAGGTGGTTTCTCACCGAGCTTAGTCCTTAAATTCGTGAGGCTTCTTCACCAATCTCATGTTTAATTTAATTATGTCTTTTTCTAGTATGTGTGAGTAGTTTAGATTGTTGGGTTTAAAGGATTGTCGAGGGGAATTCTATGTTCGATAAGGATTTCAGTCGATAAACCCTAGCCGATTTCTAGAGCTCTTCTTGTGGAAAGATGCTAATGCATGAATCTAGTGTCATGAACTAGAGGCTGATAGGGGGAGTTTAGAACCACGAAAGTGTTGCATCTAATCACTAGCAAAGTTTATCCACAAGGCGTGCGCGTCGTAAGGTTTTGAAAGTATACTTATGGAGTGCAGTGAACCTATGGACCCACTAGCAAATCATAATCTTACGATCGGCTAGAGACAAAAACTACTGGTCAAGTGAATAGATTGGAGGACGTAGGTTGTACGGGAGTAGACTACGTCATTATTCTGTCATGTTCGTGGAGTTATAATCTAGAAACACCGGTTACTAATGAGCTAGGGGCCGTTTGATTGAATCGAGCATACCCCGAGATATTCGTCTCGACCCAGCAACGTTTTAGAATAGCTACAACCGTCTCTAGTAGTGTAGTTTAGCAATAGAGTCCGTAGAAATAGTTTAGTTATCAATTTCATTAGGTTTAGGTTAGTAGTCGATTTTCTTAGGTATTAGGGTAGTCTTAGTTTTTCTTAGGATAAGTTTAGTTTCTCTTAGCATTAGTTTAGTAGTTGAAATTTCCTTAGTTTAGATAGTGGTCGATTTTCTGAGATTAGATTAGTATAAGTTTTCCGTTTTTCGTTCTTTACAATTCTAGTTACAAAAACCCTATAAAAATATATTCGTTCTAGGTTTATTTACTATACAGTGTCTAAGGTCTCATAGAACAACACCATCTCCCTGTGGATCGATACCTCAAGTACTAAAACGCACATTTGTGCACTTGCAGGCTTTAAGGTTCATAAATTTAAGACCTGAAGTTTCGGAGACGAATCCGATTTGCATCAAGAAGCTTGAGCTTGCTCGATTTGTCCAGATACAAAAGTTGGATCAGAACCATCTACTGTAGTTGCATCTTGAGATTTGGGGGTTTCATCAACGGTGGCCAGATTAGCTGCTATTGTAGGAAGATGGGCATCAGCATAGGGGAAAATTGCAGTGGGAGGATTAAAACCTGCATAAATCTCACACTTCGAATTCGCATGTATTGTAGCTGAAGGAAGTTCAGGTACATGTTTCTCAATGGAAGATGGGGCAGATCCAGTGGGGATACAGATTGGGGATACCTTTTTGGGGGGTTTCTTTATACCATGGCGGAGGGAGGGAGTCGGCGCCGAGATCGGCGACGGTGGAGGAAGAAGGAAGAGGATCGCAGTTTTGAGAGAAAATTGTACAGAAGAGAGAGAGAACAATATTATTTTTATAAAACGTAGATTTGATTGGTAAAGTGGTCAACGTTGGAAATCCGCATGATAGAGTTAAATCTTTGGGTTGTTTCCGACGAAAGATTATACGATTCGATCTTGAGAACGAGAGGTAATGCACACACGTGTTTTCGTTTTTTTTTTTTTTTAATTTTCTTTATGTTTGCACCGGTTGAGTTGTGTTTCTTGGTTCATTTTGATTGGTAATTTTTCATTGTTATCTAATCCTTTGGTATGTTTTTTCACATTTGTGTTCTAATCTGTAGAACACAACAAAACACAACAAAACACAACAAAGAGAAGGAGAACAACAAGAAGAAGAACAATATAATGGGGATTACGATTGTGTTCATAATGATTATACGTAAGAAAAAGGTAAGTTAAACTCTGATGTTAAAATTACTAAAATAAAGTATCATATATTATCCTTTTTACATAAATCTCGAGGGTTCAAGTACATCAACTCGGCTAAAGTTCTTCATTTGGACTTAAAGTCAATCAATCTTCTCATGAAGACAAGTTGCAATTTAAATATATGTGATTTCAGTCTTGCTAGACCGACTTTGGAGAACGAGTTTATGACGAAGTATGTTGTCACGAGATGGTATAGAGCCAATGAGTTTCTATTGAGCTCCTCAAGCAACACATATGTTAGTTGTATATTTATGAAACTCATGAGTAGAAGGCCTTTGTTTTTTGGTAACTAACACGTGCATTAAATATGTTTATTGAAAGAGTTAAAGTACACTTTAGCATGGATTCATGATTCAGCTTTTTCGGAACATGTGTTGAATTTGTAAATCTTGCAGTTGCCTGATATACCAACAGAATATGATCTAGGGTATTGATATATCATGGTTTTTACCCTATTTAAGCCATGATATAAGTCCTTTTTATAGAGTCTTTATAGTATTTTGGAGTCTTTTAGAGTCCTTTACAGGTCTTAGCACGTTTGGAGCATTATTGGAATTATTGGAGCTTTCTGGAGCAGTTTGGAGCAGAAGCTGAAGTCGTGTTGCTGAGTAGCTGATTTCACGACAGGCATCGATCGATACCCCCTGGTATCGATTGATACTCATCGCAGCAAGATACGACCCGCGAGTTTTCCAAGACTTAAAGAATTGCAAAAGTGCCCAGAAGTCTTTAATAATTACAAGAAGACCCCAAGTCGTGTTTTAGGTTATAAATAAGAGTTTTACAGCCATTGTTTAGGCTAGGCTTTATTTTGCTTTAGTTTAAGAGAGATTATTGGTGAGAGACAAGTCTGATTTCCCTTCGTCCGAGATCAGATCTCAAAACCTTCGTTTCTCTTTATGATTTTATATAGAGTATTTATTCAAACATGTCTATTGATTTAATCTTCATGTCTGAGTAGATCTCTCGTTAGGTTTGGGGATTCTCATAAGGGATTTCTTTGAATGCTAGGTTGATTAGTTATTTAGGGTTCATAATCTGAATTAGTTCTTCACCTTAGGTTGTTCTCAAAGCTAATTCTAGATTGATCACCTGGAACTTAGACCTTAGGATAATCGATTAGGCACGACAGTGCAATTAATTACCTGATAGAACTTAGGGTGAGCAAATAGATTATTCGCAAAGAGATTTGGTTTAATTGATTTGTGAACATATCAAACTTGAAATTAAGGCTGATTTATTCTTAGGGATTTGCAAAGAAATTTGGGATTCTGAAGTTTAGATTTAGATAGTTTTCGCAACGACAGTTGGTTAGCTATACTCTAGTGATTTGAGTTCTACAACCGTGCGTAACATGAACCCTGATTAGTTAGTTTATTATGCATTCATTAATTTCCTGAGAAATATCCCTGAACCTATCTTTTTCCTATCGAATACAACCCATTTACTATTTTCTGTTTTCTGTTAAACCTGATTTGCTTAGCTTAGCTTGATACTATACAATTTATTGGGTGATTTCTGTGAGTCCTTGTGTTCGACCCCTAGCTAGACTACGACTACTGCTTTAATACTGTTAGGGTATTAAATTGAGCATATCAATTTTGGCGCCGTTGCCGGGGATTCAATTTCACCATTAAATTTTAGCTGTCGAGTTTCGACTAAGCATGTATGTATCGATCGATACTACCTAGAATCGGTCGATACCGAGGCGATTTTCTTGTTGATATCGATCGATACCATCCAGTATCGATCGATACTCATCGTGTATTTGGTTACTTACGTTCTTGATCTTTGTGTTTCAGGTGCATGCCTAACCGTGAAACCAGAAGTAACAAGAGCACTCCGCTAGTCAATCTATCCTTAGAGAAGCTAGCACGTTTAGAACGCACTAACAGAAAGACAAAGCAAGCATCAGAGATGAACAACACTGTGGTACTAAGACCTGATGAAGCTGGAGTTCTGAGAGACCGAGAGGGTCGAGTGTACAATGAGGAAGGACAGCGACTTGATGAGGCTGGAAACGTCATTGCCCCTCCTGTTGTTGTTGGTCAGATTGTCGCGCCAGCTGCGCAGGCCAACGTTGGGAATGCTGGAGCTGATAGAGGAAGAACACTTGGTGAGCATAACCGACCTGATCAGTTCTTTGCCAATCGAGCTGCGATTCGCATTCCAACTTTTCAGAGGAATGACTTCGAGCTGAAGCCAGCATACTATGCTCTTGTGAGTCAGAACCCCTTCCATGGTTTACCTCATGAGCATCCCATGGATCACATCGAAAGGTTCGAGGATTTGGTCACTGGTATGAAATACAACGGAGTGCCCAATGAGTTCCTTTTCTGCAAGCTCTTCCCGTACTCTCTGGGTGGAGATGCTGCTTATTGGCTGAAGCAGTTAGCCCCTGATTCGCTTACTACTTGGGATGAGACGAGGAGCGCGTTCCTAGTCAATTTCTATGATGATGCTAGATCTGAAGAGCTGAGAAACAAAATCTCCCAATTCTCTCAGGGTCTAACAGAAGCGTCCAAGGCTTCATGGATTCGTTTCAAATCTTATCAGAGAGATTGTCCGCACCATGGGTTCACTCAGATGCAGCTGTTGGGCACTGTCTACAGAGGGGTTGATTGGAGATACCAGATGGGTATGGATGCTGCAAGTAACGGGAATTTCTTCACCAGGTATCCGGATGATGCGGTCGTGCTGATTGAGAACTTGACGTCTAGTAATAGCACCAAGAACGCTGATTTCGAGCGAAAGAAGCTAGCTAGAGGAGTTGATGGGTCGTAGATTGCTGATGTGCAGGCCAAGCTGGATTTCCTGATCGGGAAGTCGAAGAAATATGTGCACTTTTCTGATGAAGTGGCTAATGTGGAAGAAGAAGAGGAGGATGTTAACTACGTTGGTGGTTCTGGTTTTCA
Organism: Eutrema yunnanense; assembly: GCA_002933935.1. Classification (NCBI taxonomy): domain Eukaryota; kingdom Viridiplantae; phylum Streptophyta; class Magnoliopsida; order Brassicales; family Brassicaceae; genus Eutrema; species Eutrema yunnanense. Next base: position 531,903 of record PKML01073651.1, read on the forward strand.
GGGTCAACGATTTGGGAACAACAACAACCGCAACTTCAACAACAACAATCAGCAAGGTGGGTACAAGTTCGAGGGGAATCAATCTGGTTTCGGAGCGAAGTAATTTACTCAGAAGCCACTTCAGAGCAGCGATTTTAATCGAAGCTATGGGAATTCTTCGTACCAACCCATCTCACCAAAAACCATAGAGAACAGGATGGAGTCCATGATGGAACAGATTCTTCAGGGCCAGCAGAAGTTGCAGGGAGATTTCAATGGGAAGTTTGACTCTCTGTACATGGATCTGAATGGGAAGATCGAAGCCATCAATCTTTCCCAGAGGAAGCTGGAAACTCAGGTCGCTCAAACAGCAGCAACCATAAAGAGGCAAGAAGGATTTCTACCTGGAAAAACTGAGAATCCAAGGGCACACATCAATGCCATTACCTTGAGGAATGGAAAGGAGGTGCTTACAGGAGTGAAGAACAGCTCGATAGCTGGAAATCTCGTCGATCTTGCTGGAGATGACGATTGGGATTCTGAAAATCCCCAGGTATTGATCGATACTGGTCTGTATCGATCGATACCAGTTCAGACATCCAATCGGGTGAATCCTAAAACCCGTGTATCGATCGATACCCCCCAAGTATCGATCGATGCTGAGACACGACCAGAGAAGGAGACCGAGATTGTCAAGGAAAGGGTGTATACACACAAGGCACCTTTTCCTATACTTCCTAAGCTGACAAGGAAGGAATGGGAAGATGCCAGATGCAAGGCCATGCTGGATAAGTTGGTTGTGGAGCTCCCTTTTGTTGACGCTATTAAGACTTGTCCAGCTTTCAGGAGATATGTGAAGAAGATGGTCTCTAGAAATGTGAACATAGAGGAAGGTGTCATGATGATCACAGCTGAGTGCAGTGCGATGCTGCTCAACAAAATTCCTAAGAAGCTACCAGACCCTGGGAGCTTTGTTTTGGACTGCACTATCTACACAGAGAGATTTGAGCGAGCTCTCTGCGATATTGGGTCGAGTGTGAACCGTATGCCACACTCAGTTGCCAAGCGAATGGGGATGACAGATTTCCAATCTACAAGGATTTCGCTGGTAGTTGCTGATCGCTCAGTGCGACTTCCAGAGGGACTGCTGATTGGGAATTGCTTGATCCCTACAGATTTCATCGTCCTGAAGTACGATGCTGAGCCTAAGGATCCTCTTATCCTGGGCAGACCATTCCTTGCAACTGCTGGATCCTTAATTGACTACAAGAATGGACAGATCGCTCTCAACATCGGTGACTTGGTGATGTCTTTTAACATGGAAATGTTGATGAAAAGGCCAACCATCGACGGGCAGACATTCTATGTGGACACCTTCAGTGACATAGCTGAAGAGTACTTCATGGAGATGCATCCTGAGGATCCACTGGAGAGAGCATTGGTCTGTTCAGCCACTTCAGAGGTCCGTTCATGTGACGAAACTGCTGGATACTCGAAGTTACTTGATTCAGCATCACCAGTATCGATCGATACCCCATTGGTATCGATCGATACCCTACGGGCAGAAGGAGAGTTGCTCGATGGTTCTAAGCAAGCTGCTGGGCTTGGAGATTGGAGTATAGAGAAAGCTCCTAAAGTGGAACTAAAGCCACTTCCAGCGAATCTGAGGTATAGTTTTCTTGGTCCTAATTCCACATACCCAGTAATCGTTAATGCTTATTTGAATACCTTAGAGGTTGCTTTACTGCTGAGCAAGCTGCGCAAGTATCGCAAGGCTCTTGGCTATTCTCTTGCTGACATTTCAGGTATAGCACCAGACTTGTGCATGCATCGGATTCACCTGGAGGACGAGTCAAA
>PKML01073652.1:0-15829 GCA_002933935.1 Eutrema yunnanense
ATAAATATATACCTGGAAATAGAAAATTTGGTGAAAATATGTAGTAAATAGCTTTAGATACGATTATTGGACTTTTAATTTTTTTGTATAATTAAAATACTTCCAAATTATGGTTTATATAGAAGTGAGAAATTAAAATTAATTTCTTTTTATGATTATTTACCTAATCTAAATGGAAAAACTAAGAAATATTTTTTTCTTTCTTTTAGGATTTCTTAATCTAAATAGAAAAACTAAGATTTATTTTTCCTTTTTTTAACTTTTTTTTTATTAACTTTTCCTTTTAGGATAAATGTAGATTTTGTATATATTTTTTCTTTTTTTAAGTCTCTTTTGCCTTTAGGATATATATATATTTTTTTTGTCAACAGCCTAGAGACCTAGAATGGTTCGGACATCCAAACCGGAGGTATCGAGTTTACATAAGTGATATCCACTGGGTAGACACGAACACTTCTTACTAACTGGTATGCTTTTGTGTTGTATGCGCGTGGGATGAGCGATATTGAGAAGAATGAAAACACTCTTTTGCCTTTAGGATTATGAATCGATTATTATTTTTTTCAAATTTTTATGTTTTCCTTTTTTATATTTTTCTTTTTGTTAAGTAAATTTACCATTTATGATTATTGATCGATTATTAATTTTTCCAAAATTTTATGTTTTTTACTATTTGGTTATTAATCGATTTTAAAATTTTTCCATTATAAATTTTGATTTTTCCTCTATTTATTAAATTTATCTTTTAGTATCAATTTACATTTTCTATTTTTATTTTTGTTTAGTAATTTTACGTACCTTTTAAGATTAGGAATCAATTTTAAATTTAGTAAATTTTATTTCGAAAGTTTTTTTAACACATATTAGAATCTGATCAATTGACTTGACATGTGTTGCGATCAAGCGAGTTAGCAACCTTAAAACATTCTGCTTTATATAATAATATTTTCCTATTTTAAGTTTGGTCGTAGTTGTAGATTATAAACTTTTAAGTTTCCTTTTTTCACTTTCTTTTATTATAAGTTTTCCTTACTTATTCTTGTTTTTCTTTTTTTAATATTTTATTTTGTTAGTTTAACTTTTTTTAATATTTACTTTAATTCATTTTACTTTTTAATTAAATTAACTCATGGCAAGATCTAAATTAACCATGAAAAATGTCAAGATCTCGTACTTTTAAGTTTCATTTTGTCACTTTCTTTAATTATAAGTTTTCCTTACTTATTCTTATTTTTTCCTTTTTTAAGATTGTCTTTTTTTTAGTTTAACTTTTTGTAATATTTACTTGAATTCATTTTACCTTTTTAATTAAATTGACACATGTCAAAATCTAAATTAACCATGACAAATGTTACGATCTCGTGAGTGAGAATTATCCTACTTGTCACGCTCACACACGTTGAGAGATCTAGCTTTATACAATAAGATTTTTTTGGTTGTGGTTATATTATTAATTTTTTTTTTATGTTTCCTTTTAATATAGAGTTTTGGTAGTGTTTTTTTTGTTCTAAGTTTTTTTTTTTAATTGTCGTGGATATATTATTAGCTTCGTGGTTATATTATTATTCTAAGTTTCCTTTTTATATAGATTGGTTTTTTTTTCTTTTTTTTTAATTTAACATTTTTTAATATTTACTTTCATTCATTTTACTAAAATTTCTTTTCTTAGTTTAACCTTTTTAATATTTACTTTAATTCATTTTTACATTTTTTTAATTAATTTGACACATGTCAAGATCTAAATTAACAATCGTGACAAATGTCACACTCTAGTGATTGAAAATTATTTTATGTGTCACACTCACGTCGAATGATCCAGCTTTATATAATAAGATTATAGAGATAATATTATAGAGATGATAGTCGAATTACCATTTTTTTAACTAGGTGATCGGGACGAATCCGACTAATTTCAATTTGAACACAACAGCTGAAACATTTTACTTATTGGATTTTTAATTAAGTATTTGATCATGCGCATGTATATTTATACACGCTAGCTAGTTACCCACGCTACGCTGCGGGATTATATATATATATATAATGTTTTATTAATTTAATATTATGTTTTATTTGATAAATCTTTTCAAAAACATTTAAAATCTTTTTTACTAATCTGTTATTTTCTCTCCAATTGATTTTTTTTAACATATACATAATTATCATTGACCTACAAAAAAACAGCGTGAATCAAAATTTTGTTAACTTTAGATTTTAGTGAACCAACTTCTATCATTTTTTAGATCATTGTTGATTCATTCATTTTCAGTAACTTCGGCATGTTGGAGGTTGTTATCATATTTGACTGTTTTTAACCTAATTTATTACTTTCGCATCCAATAACTTTTACCCAATAACTTATCATAAGCTGGTATCTTAGCTGTCAACAAAAACACAATACTTTGAGAAACACTTTCTTATGGTTTACAAAAATAAAACCATGAATTAAAAGAAAACCATAGAAAATTTCAAAAATTCAAGCGAACTCTTTCATTTCTTGTTCGTAGACAAATCCTCTTCTTCCTCTTCTTCATCACCACCGTTAACTACAATCCATTTGATCGCCTCCTCTGACATGCGCTTGCTGCATGCCTTCCGTAACGGTGAATCGTTGACCTCTCGAGACCGCACTCACTTCCATTCTACTGTCATATCTCAGAAACTCCCTGATCCTCTGACTTCGTGAGACCGCATTCACTTTTACTCCACCATTATAACTCATAAACTATGCCGCTTCAACTCTCTGATCCACCTACTCTGCCTTGCCTCTTTCTCTTTCTCTTTCTCACTCTCCTCTGCCGTCTTCATATTCACAAGTTCTCGCGGCTTCGGTTTCCTCAGTGGTATGATTTCGACGTTTTTAGGTTCAATTCTTCTTCTTCAACCACCATGTTTTTCTCTTTCTAAATTTGTAAATATTTTTTACATTTCATAATTTGAATTAATTGAAATTCTAATCTCGCGTTTGACACATATTTGAAACTAATAATTATGAAGAAAAAAACGAAAGTGTATTTTGTAATGTATTTCTAATGTATAATTATAAATTATTGAACGATCTATATTTTTTATTCTCAACAAGTCAACATTGAAGTTAGTGAGAATCTTAAAAGATTAACTAAGAGATAACTCTTAATTAGAAAAAATAAAAAAATGTTAATGTTTTACACTATAATCAAATCAATAATCAAATTATTCAAAAAAGTGATGTGTATTAATGTTTTAATTTGATTGGCTGAGATTTTAATTGAGGTGTCAACACCAAAATCATTGAAAAAGCTTATGTGTCAATCATATGGAAAGACTTAATGTTTTTATTGTATTGATTTGGAAGAGATGCAAATTACACCATATTTTCTAAATTACAATCTCAACCATCAAAACACATACACATTATTAAGATCATATTTTAATATTTTCCCAATCCCAAGAATCTAACCATTAAATCCATATTTTTATAGGGTAATTGCAACAACTACTATTTATTACCATCAATATTAACTCACATTTTTGGACAATGTGCAACCACTACTATTCAACATAAAAAGTCCAACTCACTCTAACCTTTCTAAATAATTCCATTGTTACCTTTTCTCTCTCATGAATTACTATTCATGACGGAGAAGAAAAAGATAACACCGGTGGATGATAACACTGGCGGTCCGCCGATAATCCCAGTCGACGATGATAACACCGGTGGACGACGATAACACCGGCGAGCGACGATAACACCGGCGGGCGACGATAACACCGACGGGCAATGATAACTTTGTTCATATATCAAATTTAGATAACCAATAACACAGTTTTTATGATATGATAACCGGGTTATCACGATAACTTTTATATTTTCATATTTCACATATTTCTGTGACATGATAATTGGATTAACACGATAATTTATGATATGATAACTGGTTAAACATGACAATTTCATAAAAATTTACATGATAAATGGTTTAACATCACAATGTTTGTCGATACTAACTATATGTTAACGATGCTAACAATGATAATTGTTTTAACATGACAATGTTAACGATGCTAACAATATGTTTTCTGGTAATGAACAGTGGTCGAGTTTTGATGAACAGTGTCACTGGCTTCTTCCGTCAGAAAATGAGTTTTCAGATGGCATTTCTGTAATTATTCAAAAAGCAAAGGATATTTTGGGTTTAATCATTTTTTCTCTTTCCTACTTACCCTTCTTTTTTCTTTGGTCGGAAATTGCCTTTTATTAAAGGATTAAGGGTTCATGAACGCTCGAAGAGCGTCCTTAGCCAGAAGGCCTGCCTGAAAATTGGCTAGACGAGGAACAAAATCAAAGGAAATTGAGTCAAAACAGATCACAAACAAGTGAATATCAAGAATGATCGTATGGACCTCCGTATGGAGATTTTTCGATTTGAGCAGATTGATGAGGGATAGAAGTCTGAGAAGACATGGAGCTCTTAATATTGTCTCTCCCGAACTTGGATCAGCGCTTCACGAATAGCCCAAGCCTCCGCTGCAAGAGCCGAGAGGACATGGGGTCGAGCATTTGAGAGATGAACCTCCGAACCATCCGCATTCTAGCGGAAAACAAGACCTAACCCACATGTCATAGAATCGCTATAGCACGCCGCATCCACCCAACAGTTGACCCCACAAGTATAAGACGATGGGTTATGAGCTTCTGGGCGAGACGCTAATCGAGTCTGGTACAACGGCTTATGCAACCGAATTTGATCTTGAGCCATTTGCCAAGCGAGACCTTCTTGTATGGATTTTTGCAACACTTCTTGATCCGTAAACACCTTGTCCGAGAAGATAAGGTTGTTACGGCCAGTCTAGAGGTTCCAGCAAATTCATGCCTGCAAAGAAGAGGAGTTAAATCCCAATGGAGGGAGACTTATCAACGAAGAAGCTCTCGAGAGGAAGTCCAACACTAGCACCGTGTTAAGGTGATCCAATGATCGAAACGGGGCTAAGTTCCAGACTTGCCAAGCGAAAAAACAATCCCGGAGAACATTAGTAACCGTCTCCGGGGATCCACATCTCTTACATCCGAAGTCCACTTGAATTCCACGCTGAACAAGTTGAACTCCCATTGGTAGTGCTTCAACGACTGCCTTCTAGAAAGCTTTTAATCTTAGGTGCAGTCCGTAATTTCCAAATATTCTTTTGCCAGTTGAAATCGAGGACCCGAATAGGTATATCGGCTCGTAGTAATGAGGCCGTATCCAGATTTGACTGAATACTTACCATTCTTATTTGGCAACCACACCAATTTGTCACTAGTTCTCGACGAGGGTAAGGGGATGAAGCGGATAAGGAATTCATAGTCCGGTAGAACTCTTTGAATGAGGTTCCATTATGGGTCAGCAAATATGAGACTTTAAGCTCCGATGAAAGCAGCGAAGGGGGTCTCATAGGCCGTAAAGGTTCTGCCACACTTAACCAAGGATCACGCCAAATATTGATGCTCTTCCCATCTCCGATTAGCCAACCCATTCCGCGTTTCAGCACCTCTCTTCCCGCGAGAATGCTTCTCCATCCATGCGAGGGGTTGGAGGGAAGCGTATAATCCATGAAAGAGTTAGTGTGACAGTACTTTCCTTGAAGGATCCGCGCTAGGAGAGAGTCTGGGTGTCGGAGAAGCCGTTCGCCTAATTTTGCAAGGAGCGCATCGTTGAAAGCCGCGATCTCCCTAAAGCTGAGTCCTCTTGCATTTTTCGGGGTTGTGAGCTTTTTCCATGAAACCCAACTCATCTTGTGTGAATCTGGTTTATCATCCCACCAAAATCGGGTAAGGATCAATTGTATTTGCTTACAAAGTGAGATTGGAATTTTGAAGCAAGACATGGAGAACGACGATATTGCTGAGAGAACTGATTTCAGCATAATCTCCTTCCCAGCCGGTGATAGAAATCTAGAGGACCAGCTGTGGGATTTTTGCCGCACTCGATCCACTATACCGGCAAAGATGTCTCTTTTTTTCCTTCCAAAATTTTCCGGCAGCCCCAAATATTTTCCAGTTCCCCCCCTCGTTGTTGATTTTCAATTCTGATTTGGCTCGATTTCTTCTCTCCTGCGGCGTTTTAGCCGAGAAAGTAATGGAGAATTTGCCCAGATTAATGCTTTGGCCCGAGGCTGCTTCATAGCGATGGAGGATGGTAGCAAGGGAGTGACAACACTGTGCATAGGAGTTACAAAAGAACATCGTGTCGTCCGCAAAGATGAGGTGACTGATTGGTGGGATATTTCTTGCGACGCGCACCCCGGGAAGCCCCACCATTGATTAGGAAGAAGTAGGAAACATAGGATACACACTCCATAATCCAGTTGATCCACACACTGTGGAAACCAAGGCGCTCCAGACCCGCTCTAGGGAAGCCCCATTCAATTAGATCATAGGCCTTGCTCATGTCTGTCTTGACTGCCATAGCACAGCGCTGACGTGCATTTGATGTACGCAGGGATTGAAGGATTTCGTGTGTTATGAGCACATTATCCGAGATAGCACGACGTGGTACAAAAGCTTATTGGTTCTCCGAGATCAGCCCGGGAAGAATAGCTTGAAGTCTTTTGGTCAAGATTTTTGCCACGATCTTATAAAATATGTTACAAAGTGCAATCGGTTTAAAATCTCCCACCTTCCTCGGTCTAATGATTTTCGGTAAAAGACGCAGGTGAGTTTCATTTTGCTGAGGGGGGAAGGAGCCCAAGACAAAAAAATTATGAACTTCTCTCACAACGTCCGGTCCAATTATGGCCTAATAAGTGTGAAAAAGCCTACCGAGAAGCCGTCGGGGCCTGGCGCCTTACTGGGGTGGATAGCATGAACTGCAACTCGTATTTCGGGTTCTTTCGGGATTCTGGTCAGCATCGTATTCATATCTTCCGATATACGAGGTTCTAATACCTCTTGGATCAGCTGGGGGTCCCCTGGTGATTGAGAATAGAAGATTTTCCGATAGTAGTAAGAGATAATCTGAGATATTTCATGTTCTTCATTGAAAGCCACTCCCTCATCATTTTCAATAAACGTTAAACGGTTGCAAGTCCTCCTGCTTCTGGTAATGGCGTGGAAATAGCATGTATTGCAGTCACCACTATGCAGCCATAGTACTCGACTCCGTTGCTTCCAAAAGACCTCTTCATCGCGGTAAGCTTTTTCCAACGTTGCTGTAAGACTAGCAATTGTCTCCGGCTCAAGGATGTCAGAAGATAACGCTTCCTCGAGTTTCTCTCGGGTCTCGAGGATCAGCTTTGCGCTGATGCGATTTTGATCCTTAGACCATCTAATAATTTCTCTAAGACATCTGCTAATTTTTACTTGTAGTGAGTCCGACTCGGTATCCTTCCAAATATTCGAAATTAGATTAAAAATTTCTTCCTTCTCTCGGAGCCGGTTAACAAACCTAAAGATGCCTTTGCGTTTAACTCTTGAGTCGTCGATAAAGGTGAGAAGCGGCCGGTGATCAGCACCTTCGAATTTGAGATACTCCGATCTGCCAGAAGGAAAAGCTTCTAGCCATGCGTCGTTTGAGACAACTCTGTCTAGTCGGGAACGCACAAAGTGGTCGTATCTCATACCTCACCACAAGAGAGAATTCCCGGAGTGTTTCACATCCCAAAGCCCATTTTGTGTGATGAAGTTCCTAAATTTAATAAACGAGCATTCACTTCTCCTTGGTCCTCTTTTTTCCGAATTATCGAGAATTTCATAGAAATCACCTGTGAGCAGCCACGGTGCATCTCGATCAGCTCCTAGTTCAGAGATTTTGTTTCACACCTCTTGTCGTTTTTGGCTCTCTGGATGACCATAAACAAAGGTATAGTAGAAAGTTTTGGACTTGTACTTTATGCGGGTGTCTATGAAGTTCGGAGAAAAGGATAGAATCTCTAGATGTGTATCATGTTTCCAAAATAGTGCGAGCCCTCCGCTTAGTCCAATGGGTGGAACTGTGAACGTATTATCGTAACCCATCCACTGAAATACGCTGAAGATAAATTCGTCGTGGTTTTTTGTCTCCATGAGAAACGTTATATCCGGGAAAAGATGTAGTCTTAAATCCCTAAGGCGTCGAACTGTAAAGGAGTTTCTGAGCTCTTGACAGTTCCAACTGGTTGTAATCATTGTTTCCTACTGGATGGTTTCTGGAAAACCATCGAACCCTTACTTTTATTTTTTGTTATAGTAATCTAAGAGGATGTTTTATTCATTCTCTTTGTACTTTAGAAGTTTAAATTAATGAATTAAGTGTTGGGAAAAAAAAACTGTTATTGTAATTTTTTACAGCCAAATTTTGTTTTTATCATTTCGTATCACTTAATCACCTCGAATATCGCATACACATGAATAACGATTACATCTATACTAAATGAAAGCACCTATTTGAAGTTCTTTAGACTATCCACCTCAGCAAAAAAAAAATTCCCCACGTCAGCTATACGTTTGGGAAAAAAAAATTTGCCTTTTAGTATCATCTCAATCAAGCAGCGTTTTGCAAAAAAAAAAAAAAAAAACTCTCCACAAAACCCTATTTTAAAACAAGGGACAATTGGTGAAATAACCAATTTTCTATAAATCATGAAGAAAATAGCCATGGATAAATAGAAATTAAGCAAGTAACAAAAGGTGCTTCTGTCGGACGATTTTACCCTTAGCTGAGTAAGAAATAGAGAGACTATATGCTATTGATTATGTTCTGTTGACAACACTTATATTTACCCCACTTTTTTTATTTTTTGCGTTACTCGTATACTGTTAATTGGTTCAAACTTATATTAATACCAAAAAAACACTGATTTTTTTTTCACGTCTAACATGATTTAAATTTTGAAAAACAAACATAATTTTTTATTTTTGCATACACGAATAACGTCACCAATAATGTAGAAAGTCTATTTTTATCAATAACATAGCAACTCTATTTTTTTTATCAAAGACATAACAAATCTAGCAACTAAGTGATGCGTTCAAAAAAAATATAGACATTTCATACCAAAGGAAAAGAGACTCAGATCGTCTCAAGAAAATAGCAAAATAGTCTCAATTAGTCTCAACCAATAACAAATAGCAAAATAGTCTCAATAACAAAGGAAAAGAGGCTCAACCAAATTGTAAAATTGCAAAAATAGACGTTCTATACACATATAAATTAGTTTCCAGTATTGAAAACAAAAAATAGACGTTCTACACTAACATACGTTCTATACAAATAGACGTTCTACACTAATAGACGTTCTATACAAATATATGCTCTCTTCTCTTTCACAAGGCAACGAAGAAGACAACGAACCCAACATACTTTGTGTCAATGTGCCTCCTGGAGGTTTCATCACCAAGAATCCACAAGTCGTTGCGTTACTCGACGAAAAAGCATTGAATCCACTAACTCGAAGCTTTTCGATTCGCTCGAGAAAGAGTTCGCCGTTAACGGAAAAGCCGAGTCCAGTTGTCCCGGTGATGGAGCAGCTTTCAATTTCTTGGTTAGAGCGATGTACGGGAAAATCCACTTAATACGAAGCTTGGATCCGATGCACCGAAGCTAATCACTATATGAGTTTTCTTTAGAATAGACGTTCTATACACACATGAAATTAGCAAATAGAAAATAGCAAAATTACATATATTAAACCATCATTTACAACATGCCAATACATTCCTCTCCGACTACGAAATAGATTTTCTATATATAAATTTACAACAAACAAAGTTCACAACTTCAATAAACAGACAACTGCATAACATAACACATCTATATTTTTATCGAAATAAAAATAGAACTTCTATTTAACCAAAAAAAAATCAATCATTTACGTAACAAAATTTCAAAAATCTAATGATATATAGACATTCCATACAAAGTAAAAAAAAAGTACATAAATTGATATATATACATTCTATATATATAGATATAATGAATGAAGATGTACATATGAAGATGTATAATGAATAAAAACATAGTCATACTATGCTACATTCGATTTTGCCTCCCCTTAAGATTGATAACTTGTTTCTCACCATAGATGGAGATTATGCGGCCATTACCTCATGAGAAAGAAGTTTCTCACGATAGCGAGAGCTCTATCAACAGCCTTGATGGTTTCCTCAACCAACGACGCGTGTGCGGTTTGCAGTCGAAGCTACGAAGCTTCAAAAGACGATACCGTCAGGAAAACCAAATAAATCAATCTCAATCCCATATGGGTATCCAATTTCCTAACCTGAGAAAGCCTCACTGGATACGGGTTGAAGCTTCCTAGTAGAGAACCGCGAGATCGGCACTGCGATTAAGCAGGCGGCGAGATCGACGACTGATGGTGGATCATCGGCTCATAATCTGGACTCGTTCATGGACGCCATCACAATCAAGACATCGAACCAGAGCAAATCAAAGACGGTGCGTGAAGGCGATGAGAGGATTTCTCGTGTAGAGAAACGCAACGGTGAAGACGACGGCGGTTGTGGAGAGGAGAGAGAAGGCGAAGGGAAATTGATAAACGAATAGCAAAGTCCATTCGTGGTTGGTTTGAGATTGATCGGGGAGGAGAAGAATTGATTCGCTTGGCTGGAAAATTGCAGAGCCAATAAGAAGATGAAGATAGAGCGAGAGAACGTGGAAAGAGATAACCAAAACAAGAAGAGATGAAAAAAAAATCAAAAAGAAATAAAAATTAGAAAAGAATAAAATGGTATTAATATATATAATACATAGAATATCAGCTTCAATTTTTTTTTTGGTTATCCACTTAATTATAGTTTTTTTTTTGGGTTATACACTCCAATTTCCCTTAAAACAAAGTTTCTACCCTAAACTCATCCTCTCGACAATGCCACGAGCTCTTCGGTTTCAAGCTCAGTCTCTCATTTAAATCCCGTCAATTAACTTATGGATCCAATTTCATTATCCCTACTTTAGTTCGTAATACAGTTTTCACTTCCACATTCGACAATGCCTTCTTTTGTTGGAGGAGAAATCAAGCCGACGAGAGGTAAGATGCTTGTGGGTTTTTGAAATTCATCATGTTTCCATCTCCAAATTTGGTTTCAAAGCGTTTCCATTCACGATATTAGTTGAACGAAGGTTATTGTGTTGTTGGCATCGTCTTCTTCTTTTCCTCTTCGTAAATCTTACAAAATATGCGTACAATTACAAAAGCGAACACCAATCATGATAGCGACTAACTTAACATGTGGCAATTTACGAGCCTCCGATTTGTTTTATTTTTCTAATTATAAAATATTTTGTGAAGATAATCGAAGTTCGGAAGAACTCTCTCTCTCTCTCTCTCTCTCTCTCTCTCTCTCTCTCTCTCTCTCTCTCTCTCTCTNAAGATAATAAAAGTTGGAAAATACTTGCGACATAATAGACGTGACACTGGAAAACAGAAAATTATTATAAAAATATATATTTCCTCCATATTACAAAAAAGTACCGTTTTATTTTTGTTTCACAAAATATGTCATTTTATATATTCAATGCAAAATTTTGAGTAAAAATCTAATTTTAACCATATTATTGTAGTCTATTAATTAGAAAGATAAATTTATTTAATATTTCTTTCGTTTCACAAAGAATGTCATTCTGACACTATTTTTTTGTTGTATAAAGAGTGTCATTTTTTTTTTTCTTTTTTTACCAACGATGAGTTGGTATAATGGTTAAGCCCCTAGGTTATTGAAAACGTAGGATCTTGGAGGTTCACGGGTTCGATTCACGTTGGGAGGGGTCTGCTCTCCAAATAAGAGTTAAATTACATAGTTTGGGCCTCGCCATGGGGGAAAGGGGTGGGACAGATCGGTTATCCGGGAAATTTTGGGATATCCGGATCCGTATCCGGGGCTTCCGGATATCCGGATCCGGATTTGTAAAATATATATAAATATATATATATTAAAATATTAAAATAATGATAAAATTAAACTTTATATAATATTTTGTAAAAAAACCATGTTATTATAAAAAATATTTTATTTTTATTTAAATTATATATATATATATATCTCAATAAAATATAAATTTTTAATATATTTAAAGTATTTGGATCCGGATATCCGGACCTTATAATTTAACTATTCGGATCAGGATCCGACCCCCTTGGATATCCAGATTTCGGAGCGGATCTCGGTTCTCAGATAATAGTTCCACCCCTACTGGGGGATGTTGATGTGTGTGTATTTTGCATCATTCTCACTTAGTTTTTCTAATATTTTTCATCAATCTTTGCATTTATTTCATCATCATTCATGTATTTTAGTATAGAATTTTTATATCATGCATTTTAGAGTCTTATGTGTGTATCTTTGCATTTCCATTGCATTTTGGGTCATTTTTAGGTGGTTTTGAGCTAGGAGATGTATGTAAACTTGAAATGGGGAGAAATAAGTAAAAAATATCAAGAAAATGATGAAGGACATGCTTTTAGATGTAAAGTGTAGAAGGAAAATGCAGAGGTCATCCGAAGTGACTGAAAGATTAGTCTAGATGAAGACTTTCCATTTGGATTTAGCTTCCGGGATCCTGATGAAAGTCATAGACAATCGAGTTAGCTTTCGTTTGGAGGTGGTTTCAAGTCATTCCGAGCAGCGGTTCAAACGATACGGTAAATTTAGCAAGCACATGTTCGACTGGCGCGCAGACGAACCTCCAGTGAGTTGCATCGGCCAGCCATATCGGCCATGTGCATGCCAATGCCACATGCGCAGGACCCAAATCCACCGGGTCAAAACCCGATTTGTCCTGGGTTGACCCGGTTCGATTTCTTTTACTATTTAAGTGTTCTATACCTATTTTTTTAGCAAATTTTCTTTTCTCTATCTCTTATCTTTATGTTTATGTCTTTTCTTTTTATCTTTCTTTATGTTTAAGAACTAGTTTTTAGTTGGATCATGGATTATACTAGATTATGATGATTTGATGGTTAAATGATGATGGTTTAGGTAGAAACTTATTAGATCTTTCATTTAGGTTGCTTTTAATGATAGTTTTGACTTGATCTCTTAAAATTTAGAACTTAGGCGTTTCATACCCGGAAGGTATTTGTGAAAATGTTTGAACCAAACCTGAGCTTTACATACCTAGCCAATGGGAATTGATGATTACTGTGCTTAGTGAACTAATTGGAATTGTTTCTTAATGCTTGTTGATTACTTAATCACAAATAGAGATTTGTTCTTGATTAAGTAATTAACAAAGTGATTAGTGATATAAAAATAGATAAGTCATATTTGTGAATTTCATATTCTAGGATGGGACTTAAATTAATCTTTGACATCGTTCTTTGATTGTTAGCTCATTCTTATGATAGTTAAACCCATGTTCCAATGCTTTTATCTTGTTTTATTTTCTTGCACTTTTTAGATTATAAATAAAACAAAAACCTAAAAACATTTGTTCTAGATTAAGAAGTTTATTGCATTCTTAGTATTTCAATCTTAACCCCATATGGATTGACATCTCAAGTGCTACAATGACATGAGTACACTTGAATAATTAAAATCGAAAAAATATTTTATCAGGTGTACGGAACGTGAACCTTCTAGTGATAAAAAAAAATAATCATTTTTAACCTCAAATAAAAATGATTAACTATTAAAAATAAAAATTGTGATAAAATTTCAAAAGTCACTTTACACAATATTAATTATCAGTGCATTTAATTATCACAATGACTAGAAAAGTGTAAGAGTTGTAGTGTTGTACGATTGTTCAATACACTAGGATTTAATCCGCGCTATAATTAGCGCGGAGTAATTTGTTTTTAAGAAATTGTTTTGAAATTTAAGAAAAATTGCATTTATTTGAATTTTATAATATGCATAACTCATGATTATAGATAAAATTGTCAAACGGAATAATTTGTCTACTTAACCCGTTTTGTAATGGACTAAAATATTATTCGGACTAATCCGTAAAACATATAATCTTAAAAACATAACTCTATTAATTATTATGCATCGTTTAATGACTCTAGTTTTGTGGTTAGATCAGGAACTATTAAATTAAAAAAATTCTTGTATCTAACTTTTTATAAAATTAGTAAAATATTTTTCAACTTTTATTTTGATATAAATTCAAACAAAATATAATAAACTATAGTGAAAAATATATCAAGATTTTGAATAGATTTTTTTCTTTGGATATATATGAATTGAAAATTATTAAAAAATATATAGTAGATAACATCTTTAATGCAAAATAAATACTTTCCATATTTAAAAGACAATTATATTTTTTCCTATTTCAATTATTCTTTGTAATTTGTAATGACATTTTATGTAATAACTTACAAAACAAAGTTTATTTTTAAAAATGTCTTCTTAAATAATATTATAAAGATATTATTCATAATTATATTAAAATAAATTGAAATAAATAATTGTAAGTACATAAATATTTTAGGGGTATACAAGAATTTTCATCTTATTTTTTAATTTGTGTGAATAATGTTAAAATGATATTCTTTGTGAAACAGAAAAAATAAATTAATAAAGGGTAAACTAAAACTTTTAATAATTTTTTTAATATGTGTGAAAAACTCTAAAATGATGCTTCTAGCTCAAAATATCAAAATGGATTTAAGAAGTTAAGTTAGATAGTAGAAGTGAGCTACGTGAGAAAAGTTCAAAGCATTAAATTAGTGAGCAACTGATGCTGAGCATAATTTTCTTTTTCTATTTATGTTCTTTTTCTTTTCTTAGTTGCTTTGGTTTTGTTTCTTTTCTTTATTCATAAGGGAATTAAGCGTGTTTTTCCTCTTTAAATTAGGATTCTAATATTTTTCTTGTTTTTTTTTTTAACTGCTTTTCTTGTTTTAATTAGAACTAGGTTTTGGGTGTTTTTAGTTCTATACATACTCGTATCTTAGCTTTGTAAGACACGACATATTGAATAATAATATAAGCTTTTCATTCTTAATCTTTTTTGTTATCGGCTCGAATACGGGTTTTCAACCATCTCAAAAACGCACATTTCGTTTGGGCATTCACATACTAAACAATAGAATTCGAAATTCTATCAGTTACTTCATCAGCAACATAATTATTAGGGAAGCAAATTATTTTATTTTTGATTTTTAAATTGGGAGATAAGTTAGTGAAGATGATGGATGATGTTCCAAAGGAGATGAGGGACAAGATGTGATTTACATAGAGCTGTAAAAAGATGTTTCATGTGGGAACATGTCTTAGTGGAAATAACCTTAAATAGAGACAACATTTTGAATTAAGGCCTATTTTGCCCATTGCACCCTACCAGTTCTCAATAATAAGACTGCTTCGGTGGCTTCGTAGTGGGATTTCCACCAAATTTCACAAATTTTGGGTATGAAAAAAAATAAAATAAAAAAAATCTAGAGGCTTAGGACTACTTACCTAGTACTATTCAACTTGATGAACATTATGTATGTGTTTTGTTCTTGTTAAAAACAGCATTAATATGTGTTAAGTACTTGGATATTGAGTGATTTGACTTCAGACAAAAGAGCAAAGATAGAGATGTGTGACACTGGAACTCCACTTCCTCTGTCGTTCCGTTTTATTCGAATCCCATCGTTGGACACTTATCGGGTTACAACATTCACATGGAGTATGTTTTTGATGTAATTAATAACTAATAAGCAGATAGCCTATTGAGAAATTAGATATAAAAAAATCTCATCTTTTGATAAGTGTTCAACAAATACATTGTTTTCTATGCCAATCATTTTATTCATGAATTAGATTTTTTAGTTCATACTTTTAAAGTAGCTTTCTGTTTTATTTTTCCTTATGCCATGTTTGTAAACTCTGCCGTGTTGATTTATATTTGTTTTTAATCGAATCCAAGTATCCTTTTTT